>JAURVB010014602.1:0-215282 GCA_033002965.1 Piper betle | reverse complement strand
AATTCCTAAAACAATTCAATGGAATGAAATAACATTACCAGAATCATGGAAATTAGAGAAAATAGTTCCACCACTAATAGAAAAACGTATAGCTAAAACAATAATTGAAGAAACAAATGGAGATGTTAATATTATCTTTGGTAGAAATAGTACTAGTACAAGATATACTCCAACATATCATCAGAATCAAGCATCTAGTTCTAATGTAGCTGGAATTATAATGTCAGATAATAAGATTCCACATGCATTATATGAACCCTCTGAACCTACATTTTCAGATATGGAATTTAATATTAAAACCATAATATTTGAACCAAATAGGAAAAAATGTTCTAAAGAATTTATGAAAGATAAAAATAAGAATTTTAGAACTTGGTATTTTAATACATTTAATAAAGAGCAATTAGCTGAATATAAAACATTATATTATGATGAGTTAACTATGTTAGGATATGAAATTCCATTTAAAAAATGGTTTAAAAATTTCATAACACCTAAAATATTAGTTACTAAAGAAGCACGCACATGGGAAACATCTGAGGGAAAAACAATAAATAGTAAACACCCTCCTGTCGGAAATATTAAATATGGTACAATAGAAGCAATGAGTTTTGTGCATACACATAATAAACCAGAAGATACAGCAATAATTATTAAACAAAATAATTATACACATATGCATTTACAAACAATAGCTGCTCAGTTATCTTCAATAGAAGAAAACTGTTATGATAAAATAAAAGCAAAAGGAAAGGTTGATAGTCTGCAACCAGTCTTAATTAAGCCTCCTCCAATTCCTTATAATTTTAATACAAAAAGCACCTGTAAATGATGAATTTTTAAAGAAAATAACAAACAAGTTAGATAATTTAAAAATTAAAGATTCAATACAAGTAATAACAAAAAATGATTCAGAAGATGACTTAATTCAACAGTTTACAGACTCAATAAATGTAGCAAAACCTACTTTACAACAACCATTACCCTTTACAAAAAATTATTATCAAAGACCAACACCTGCTACGGTTTTATTTGAAGAAAATGTACAATCAGTTTTAAGTTATAATGGTAAATCTATCTATGAATGGAATCTTGATGGATTTACAGAATATCAAATTATTATTTTATTACATAATATGTTAATGTATGCTACAATATGTAGAACAAATAATAATCCTGATAGATTAATAGCAGAAATGATAATTGCTGGATTTTCTGGCCAACTAAAAGGTTGGTGGGATAATCATTTAACGCAAACACAAAAATTAGAAATATTAAATGCTGTTAAAATAGAACCTAATACAAATCAGCAAAAAGAAGACTCAGTATATACTTTAATTCAAACAATATTACAATATTTTATAGGAAGTTTACAAGAATTAAAATCAAGATCTCAAGAATTAATTATGAATATTAGATGTCCTACTTTAACACATTTTAGATGGTATCAAGATACATTTTTAACTTTATTATATCAAAGAGATGATTCAAATTCAGATCTTTGGAAAGAAAGATTTATTTCTGGTTTACCTAGTCTTTTTGCAGAGAAAATTAGAACAAAATTAAGAGAACAAAATAATGGAAGCATTCCTTATGAAAATTATACCTTTGGACAATTAAAAGGTATAGTAATAGCAGAAGGGTTAAGTTTATGTAATGATTTATCTTTAAGAAATCAATTAAAAAAGCAAAAACTTTTAGGTAGAAAAGAATTAGGTGAATTTTGTAACCAATTTGGAACAAATTTAACTTCTCAATATCCTCCTAAAACTTTTCCTAAAAATAAAAATAAAAAGAATAAAAGACCTTTTATTCCATATCATAGAAAAAGGAAAAGTAGGGAAAAGAAAACCCAGAAAGAAAACCTAAAAGGAAAAATGTAAAATATAAGAAAAATAAAGATTTTGCAACTTCTTCAAAACCTATAAAACCTTTAGTTTGTTGGGAATGTGGAAAACCTGGTCATACCAGAAATCAATGTAAATTACAAAAGAAAATAAGAGAATTAAACATTCCTGAAGAAGAAAAAGAATCTTTACTTAATCTATTACAAGAGTCAGATAACACTTCTACTTCTGAATATGAAGCTTTAGAAATTAACACAGATGAAGAAACTACTAGTATTAGTTCCAATAGTTCTTGTGAATGTAATTATAATAATATTATGGATTTAAATAAAATTAATATTAATGTAATTTCTGCACAAGAAGAATTATTATTAGATATGATTGACAATATTTCTGATAAAGAAGAAAAAGGAAATATATGGAAAGAATCATAGAATCTAATAAACCTCAAAAAGATGAACGTAGATTTAAACCTCAAGTAGAAGCAGTATTAAATCCATCATATACAATGACCGAAGTATTAACAAGAGTAAAACCTGAAAAACCTATTACTATAAATGATTTAAGAAAAGAAATAAATGATCTTAAAACAGAAATTTCTAATCTAAAAAGAAGAATAGAGATTTTAGAATTAAATAATGAAATTCAAGATCATAGTTCTGAAAACACTGAAGAAGATTTAAAAGTATTTGAAGATTTAAATACTTTCCATATAGGTGAATCTTCTAAACAACCAGAAACCCAACAAGAAGAAAATTATTTAAACATAATAGAACAAACTATTACACGAAAATATGTATTAAAAATAAAAATCATCATTAAAAATGAATTTAGTTTAGAAACTTTAGCTTTAGTAGATACAGGAGCAGATAGAAATATTATTCAAGAAGGATTAATTCCTACTAAATATTATAAGAAAACAACTCAAACTCTTTCCGCAGCAAATGAGGAAAGACTAAAAGTTAATTATAAACTTCCCAATGCAGTAGTATGCATAGGAGAAGTAAGAATGTATTTAACCTTTATTTTAGTAAAAAATATTGGTTCAGAAGTAATTTTAGGAAATCCTTTCACAGCTTTAATAGAACCTTTCTTTATTGATGATATAGGAATTCATACACATTTACAAGGAAAGGATATTACGTTTAAATTAGAATTTCCTAAAAGACAAACATTTATTTCTGTTATGAAAAATAAACAGAAATAAAAAATTAAACAAATAACTTATTTACAAGAAGAAGTAAATCAGTTAATATTAGAAACAAAACTTAAGACACCAATGATAGAAAATAGAATAAAGGATATTAAAAATCTTTTGAAAAAGATTTATGTAATGACTTACCTAGTGCTTTTTGGAATAGGAAGAAACATGAAGTTTCTCTTCCATATGAAACAGGGTTTACAGATAAATTAATTCCTACAAAAGCAAGACCAATTCAAATGAATCAAGAATTGGTTGAGTATTGTCAAAAAGAAATTAACAAATTACTAGAAAATAAATTAATTCATGAAAGTAAATCTCCATGGTCTTGTGCAGCCTTTTATGTATTTAAAGCATCAGAAATAGAAAGAGGTGCACCAAGATTAGTTATAAACTATAAACCTTTAAATAAAGTTTTAAAATGGATTAGATATCCCATTCCAAATAAAAAAGATTTATTAAAAAGACTTTATAATGCTCAAATATTTAGTAAATTTGATTTAAAATCAGGCTTTTGGCAAATACAAATAAAAGAAGAAGATAGATATAAAACAACTTTTAATGTTCCTTTTGGACAATATGAATGGAACGTTATGCCTTTTGGATTAAAAAATGCTCCTTCAGAATTTCAAAAAATTATGAATGATATCTTTTATCCATATGTTAGTTTTATAATCGTCTATATTGATGATGTATTAGTTTATAGTAATTCAATTGATCAACATTTTAAACATTTAAATCAATTTTATAAAATAGCAATAACAAATGGAATAGTTTTATCAAAACCTAAAATGAATCTAGTACAAACTCAAATTCGTTATTTAGGACATAATATTGAATATATATATATAAAACATAAACTCCTAAGACAAAAACAAAAGCTTAATTAGATTGCAGTCCTAAATTGATATAGTATGCACTAAGAACCAATACGTGGAAAGTTTTATGAATGTGGTAAGTGGTAACATTTCTGGATAAGTTACTGGATATTCATACAGACCAAGCTGGTGCAGGCCGCAAGATATGCTTTTTGAATGAATTGACGAAGAATTAGCTCTTGTGTAATCATATTTTTAGAGGTGTTGATCATAGATCATGAGGTGCCAAATAACCCCGAATACCATTTAATATCTAATAATAGGTACCATTATATAATATACATTTAAGTAAAGTTGTAGATATCATGTATACCTCCGACGTGAAAAGTGAGGGAACGCTGTTCCAACGAAGGGGCTGCAACACTTCTATTAACATTCTCAACAGCAGCTGCAACAAGTAACAGGAGATGTTCTACACCAGCAGCATGACCCTTACGCCGACCATCAAAGCAAAGCATGCAGTAAGATATCCCGTTCCTACACCCAGAAAAAAACATTTGTACGAATGATGATATATCACTCACAGGCAAGGCATTAGAAAAACTTAATAATTTTCACATGTACCTGAACCAACATCTAGGGCTTGCATGCTCGGTTTGCACATGCTGCTCTAACAATTGAAGGCATGTAAGCATGCATATGTGGTGCAGAAATAGTAGCATTGTACCCAATTGGCATGGGGGTATCCTCATAAGGAGGATGTTCTTCGGGGACAAAGAATCGCCTTTCAACCATTCGCATTATTTCGGCCACCTTTGGGTTTCTTATAATCCCCGGTTGTTTAAGATGCTCAACAAGAGCCCCATTTCTGGCAGTACCATATCTAGGCCACATCTGTGTACAGAAGACATTTTAACCAGCAGAAGAGAAAGGAATTGAGCTAGCCCCATTGCAGAACATTTATCAAACTAAATAGATAAGCTAATAATTTTTAAAAAAAGTGTATAGCGAAATGTGAAAACTGATTAATTTTTATTCTGTGCTATGGAATTTATAGCATGTCAGTTTGAAAGTTGAAACAATATATATGATGTGAAACAAATTTTATTAGCATTATCAAAGCATCTAAAATTATGTGTGCTGGGAGAGTAGAGATCATGAAAATCATATTTGTTATCTGAACGCAAAATTATCCATTTACATAAGAATAATGCAGAGAATAAACATCCTTCACACGCTACGGATCAAAAGTATTTGACAGTCAATTTCTATTACTTTCATCTCCCTCATGAACAAACAAATGAACGACAGGTAAAAACGCAACCAGCTCATGCAGAAGTAAAATTAATCAACACTTTGTTACTTGAAAAGACACATTAGGAGGAAACCCTTATAGATTTAAAGTGTTAAGAAGTTAACAGACTTAAAGAAAATGGTACAGAAAAAACGAAAAGATGATCAACATGCAGGAAATAAAGAAAGATAAAGGCTTTATAAGCACCTCCTTGGCAAAGCTCAGGGAATGACAAAATGCTCGGTACCTGGTTTTGCGTGATTCTCGTGAGGAGTAAGGAATATAGGCTATAGTTAAGGGATTAATTGATTTCGTGCTTCACCTTGTTGACTCTCATAGCTGGTTTTCGATCCTTATAATATTCTTGGCAATCTGTTCCCATTGCATGAACTCAGAATTAGCAATTAGCACCAACTGATCCATCGCTATACAGTCTCCATTAGTTCTTTTGTTGCAGCTGCTATTGGATCCTTTTGGGCAGGTTTTCTTGCCGGCTCTTTGTTGTTAGCTCTATGTATTTTCTAGCGTTCTCACCTGCTCCTTCTCGCATCCTTTTCCCAACTATGCATTTGCACCTTCATATGGTTAGTGGATCATTTCCAGTTCTCTTGGGCTAAACCTTGTGATCAGACGGAGCTGCATGGCGGCATGAATTATGGATATCAAATATTCAGCCCGTTGATCAAAGTTCCCACGACCTCAAATTCCTTGACGACGAGGAAGCATTCGTCTCCTTGGAGATCATTGGAAGACCAGAGCGAAGCTTATTGCTGTCAAGAAGATCCACCATCTTCCCCCCATGGGGAAATTACCAATGTCAACCAAATTGAAGGCACCAAAATGCTAAATTGGAGATTGCGTCAAATCAGATCGGAGATCAAGACCGGCAGCCATATCCGGCACCGGAACCTGCTTCCTCTTCAGACTTATGTTGTCCCACCGACTTGCCACTTCCTCATCTATAAATTTCAAAGCATGGTAGCTTGAAGAGTCTACTGGAAAATGTTCAATCAGGCTCTACAGAACTGTCCTGGCCGGACCGGCAAAAGATTGCCACGGGCATTGCAGCCGGCTTGGAGTACCTCCACATGACTCTTCCCCAATCATCCATATAGACCTCAAGCCAGCCAACATTCTCCTCAGTGGTCATATGGAAGTTTTGATCTCTGACTTTGGCTTGGCCGAGGTGGTGAAGGAGTACTCAACAACTACTCGTGTATTGGGCACTGTTGGATACATTGCACCCGAGTATAATCAGACGCTGAAGCTTACGGACAAGAGTGATATTGGGGGTCTTGTTCTCAGGCATGCTGCCCTCAGACGAGTTCTTTCAGATGACCGACAAGGTGTGCCCGGTGAAACGGCTGAGGAAGGTGGTTTCATCAGAAAACCCATACCATTGATCAGAAGCTTTTGGGTGGTGGATATGAAGACTGCTTCTAATTTCTAAACCATGGATAATCCCCAGAAGAGGTCCAACAGTAAGGAAGTTCGCTTCATGTTGTCCCAAATTGAGTCCTAGTTGTTGTCAAAAATGAAAAGTAGTAGATAGTAATTCGTATCTTGAATTATGTAATTTTGGCACTATGAGCCTTGACATTGTAACTTGTATCATTTGATATATATCAGGTAATACTAATGTTCTTGTTCTAGCAATGTCTAACATTACTCAAAATACTGTATATTAGATATCGTGTGTATATCATATGATCTCTTTTCTTTTCGAACACTTGATGAAGTATCACTCGATCGAAGTGGAGCAAAGAAACAGCTAGACCGGGAGTTAGGATGACTAAAACACGCCTCTTTTGGCGTAGATATTGCAAACACTAACAAACATCTAAAAGTTTAAGGTGAACATCGTCCAATTTTCTTCTAATTTAATTTTTCATCTGGACTCTTGGTATGAAAATGATTAAATTTGAGAAGACCGACCGCGGCTTGTTCGTCAAGTCCCTAGTCAATACCGTGTGCAGCACAGTATTTAAAAAACACACGCTATTAATTTTGTAAAAAACAAAATTATTGACTTGGTGCATGCACCAAACTAGCTAGTGTAATCTCCAACGCAAGGATTTAAATGTCGAGGGTTTAACATTGGACATCTGTAATTGGTATTAAGGCTGTAAACGGTTCGGTTATGAATTGGTTAATAATTTCATCTTCTTGTTAAAGGTTGAATCTTTTTCTGATGTGTACCGATTAGGTTTTTTTCATCTATTGATCATTAATAGTTCATGCCAATCGATTCTAGATAAAAATTTGCAGTTTTAACTTGATATGGACGATTTGCAAATAATAATCACATTGAACTTTGGAAGGGATGCATTTAAAATAAGTTTCTTCTAGTCTTTAACAATTACTCTGCATTGCTGATAACCCAGGTCCTAACATACATGTCAAGCTCCTACGTTGGAATTTATTTAACAAAGGTTCATTGTGATGACTTAAGTTTGGTATGTAAGTTTAAGACCTGAAGTCTTCCCCACCAGGTCAATCCTTCCCATCATCCTGTTTTTTTTGTCTTCCTTCATGGTAGACTACACAGTTGACGAGACAAGTGCATCAAGCTAGGTCGACAAGTGCATCTAGCTTGAAGATTTCCATCTCCATTATATGGGCATGCTAGATTGGTATTTTCCTTGAGCCTTCTTCATTTCATTCACTTTCATACTCACTGAGGACTGTGCAATGCAATGCAGAAGAATCGTCGAAGTTCACCTTTAACTTTAGAAAGTTGATTGGTCTTTGCTTCTACGTGAACAAGGGGCATGTCTAAGTTGCTGACCAAAATCCGTCAAGCTCTAGAATCAGATCACATTAACTCCTTTTTTAGCTGCTTCCAGGGATTCTTTGAGAAGTATCAATTGTTGATACTCGTATAGCTATAGACTTTTAATTCTTTGGACTGGAGTCGAATTCTCCATACTGTTCTGCGATCAAACATTCTCTTGCAAAATTACTTGCTTAAGTTTAGATAAGCTGTTAAGAGAGAGTAAGAAGCAGTGATCTTAGCACTGTAGCTGAGAATATAGGAAAGCAGATTTGAGCTCAACCTTCCAGCTTTTTGACTTTATATGTACATTGTTCTGTTTATAACTTCACTAATGAAGTGAAATACAAATACGAGCCTGCACATATACTATCTTTTAATGGTTTAATACATCAAGCAAAAGACATCATGTCAATATAATTTAACATAATTCTCCTTTCTTTACTGTCCTCTGCCTCTTATCCCAGTAGGCATTGTGAAAGAAATTGTTTTCTAGGATTCAATCTGGGACAGCATAAACAGAACTTCCTTACTACTAGGCCTTTTCTGGGGATTATCCATAGTACAGAAGCATGCAATTCTTAGAGCCAGCAGCATTTGATCTTCATACCCACCGCCCAAAAGCTTCTGATCAATGGCTTGGTATGGATTCTCTGAAGAAACCACATTCCTGAGCCATTTTACTGGGCACAGCTCATTAGTCTTCTGAAAGAACTTATCTGATGGCAGCATGCCTGTGACCATGGCCGCTAATACAACCCCAAAGCTGTAGATATCACTCTTGTCCGTAAACTTGAGCGTCTGATAATACTCTGGAGCGATGTATCCTATAGTTCCCACCACACGAGATGTTGTCAAATACTCTTTCGCTATCTTTGCCAAGCCAAAGTCAGTGATCAAAGCCTCCATTTCGTCACCGATGAGAATGTTGGCTGGCTTGAGGTCCCTGTGAATGACTGGGGAAGAGTTGTGCATGTGGAGGTACTCTAAGCCGGCAGCAACGCCGCCAGCAATCTTTTTCCGGGCAGGCCATGGCAGTTCCATACTTCCTGCTTGAACCTTCTCCAATAGATGCTGCAAGCAACTGTTCTTCTTGAATTCGTATACGAGGAAGTGGCAATTAGGCCGAGTAACATATGCTAGAAGAGGAAGCAGATTCCTGTGCCGGATGTGGCCCGCAGTCTTGATCTCCGATCGGATTTGACGCAGCCTCCAATTCAGCTTTCTGGTGTCTTCTACTTGATTTACTTCAGATTCTTCTATGCTATGATCATGTTGAATCTTCTTGATTGCAAGGAACTTTCCTCTGCGGCTGGGCCACTCGGCCTTGTAGACTACACCACAGCCACCTCTTCCAATGATCTCCAAGGAGCCGAGAGCCTTTTCTTCGTCGAGGAAGTTAAGGTCGTTAGGGAATTTTATCAATGGGCTAAATATCTGTTCAACTGAATTCTTATCATGCTCCTTGAACAGGAATTTGTGGGTACATGACACACAAGACTGAGCCCATGAGCGGAGACGCACTCCCAGCGCAAGGAAGGAGGAGATACACAGATTGCAAAAGTGGGTAGCATATGCAAGTAAGAGCGAACGATAGAAGACGCATAAAAATATAAGGATGAACGACATGGAACCCGCAAAAGCACCTATCCATGATGCTGCAGCAGCTGCTCCTAAACTGAGCATCGGGAAGTTGTTGTTCTTGCACGTTCAAGCAATAGTTTTGAAGTTAGAACAGGTTTGCGGAATTGGTCGAAGCGTGATGTATGAACAATGGCGGAGCAGTGAATTGAAGGATCCAAGTCAAGGGTGACCACAGTTTTTTGAATTTTCTTCTATAATTTTTGCTTTTTTCTTGAAAATAAAATTTTGTATGCCAAATTAATTATTAACAGGGATGGGTTGTCATACTGAGAATGTCAAATTAGATTAGTAACAATTTTGTAGTATTCCAGGGCGAGTCTTCTAGTGTCAATAATTAATCACAAAATAAGTACTCTTATCTGTTTATTATTGTTGGCCTATGTGATTCTAGACACACCCGTAATGGTGTGCCATCCAAATGTGTGTATATATATATAATAGATCTTTATCCGTTAAAATATAGTTAACTCCTTCTATGTAAAAAGTATACATGCATAATTTTGTAAGTGAATTATAGAGAATAAAAAATATGTTTTGAAAATAGGTGTGGTTCTAGTAATCAAACTTTGATCTTCGGATGACAGATTAAAACTTAGACATTCACCATCAATCCAGATATTTTTATTCTTATTTTAGTTCTAATATTCTTATTATAGTTCTAATTAATTATATTAAGAACTAATTTTGATATCAGAGCTATGAAAGGATGTTTTAGCCTTAGATAAAAAAACTATGTTGAAAGTTTTTTATAATCAGATTTGCATATTATTTTTTAATTTTTGTAATTAAAATAATATGATTTTTTACATGCTTGTTTTCATGGATTAATATGAATAATTAATAAGATCTATCAATCTAGCCATGCCAAAATAACTAGATTTGAATTTTTTTACATTGAATAAGGACATAATTAATTGATGTATGATTTATCAGCATGCATTTTTTAATTTAATTTTTGTAATTAAATAAAAGCAAATTAGTAAATATCATGTTTAGATTAGATTTTACTTTGATTATTTGTTATGTGATAAGCATGATATGTTGTTAATTGCCTATTTTGTTAGATAAATACATGTGAAATAGATTATGTAAATCTATTAATTAGGATTTTTTAAGATTTGTTCTTAAATTCCTAATTAATTGCAATTCCATAATTTTTTACATGATACACCCTCTTTTTTGGCTCTTTGTGGTCCGACGTCAGTCCCCAATTTTTTCCTACTCTATTGAGTTTCGAATATTATATTTCAAAGGCAATTTCTATAGAGATTATTAGGCTATCTCTATTTAATCATATGCACATCCACATGTATCAACAAAAGGAGGCCCCTTCTCGCTGGCATGTGACTATAGCGGCAACGTCTCAACCCTTCCCCACCCTCTTTGGTGAATCCCTAAAAATTAAGGATTCACAGGTAGGGAGTTCTACCTCCCTAAACAGGTCGATCAGACTTGTTACCAATTCTCTCTCAAACATACAAACAAACAATAAATAAATAATCGGTAAATTAATTGGACAGTCTGAATCCAAATTTAATTTTTATTTATCCATTTTTTTAGTTCATCCAATTAACTTAAACTGGAAAGTTAATTAATTATTCAAACTATTTTATAAATTGTTCATGTCCAATTAATTTTAAAATAAGTATTTTAATAAATTTGGTTCATTCGACTTTGTTATGTTGTTTGTCTACTAATTTATTTGTTAGACAAATATATCGCACCATCAATTACCCGCACAATATCTAATTGTCCATTTATTTGTATGTTAGACAAATATATTGCACCATCCAATAAGTGACTTAAATAAAAACTACTTAATAAATGATGAATCAAAGCATATATTGGGAGATGACATATATATATAAATTCATATAATTGAATCATAATTATTTAAAATAGTGGGAGCTAAATATTTGATTATTAGTTAATCATAATTTAGTTTTTCATACATTAATTAATATTTAGGATTTCTATTATTAATCATGCAATAAATAGATTGTGATTGCGAGCTCTGCTCAATGTCTTATTTATTATGCATTATTAATTTTACTCTATCTTAAATAGTTAATTTTTGTAAATTTTTGTATTAATATTAATTAAACTTCTTTTAAATGTCTCTTGAATTATAGTCCAAATAGAAGGAACCAAACAAATTTTTACTCATTTGAACAAGGGGAAAAAATCTCACATCGTAAGGTGCAATTGATCCTTGAAGATCAGGAAGTTCTAGAAATTATGAATCATACCCTATCTCCTCCTACTAATTCTAGCATTGGGTGAGAGATTGATCTGTATGAAGCATAGAAAAAGAAGTATAATCTTGCACGTATCACACTCTTAAGTACTATGAGAAACAATATTTTTTGTAAATTCAAAAAGTACACAAATGTTTAGGCTATGAGGCTGAAAATAAAAAAGAGATATGACTTGAATTCTGCAAGTAAATTACGGAGGCTTACGATTAAGTTTGACACTTACAAGATACGACCATAGGCTACCATGAGGGACCATCTATGTGAGTTGAAAAACTTGATTCATGAGCTCTGTAGTGCTGGTCATGTTTTATTTGACTAGCAACAAGTACATGTTGTTGTTAGATCTCTACCCCACATTGACAATATCAAAACTTTTGAGGATATTGAACATCAATTAGAATTAAAAGCTGAGTGGCTTGAGACTACTAAAATAGATGGTGAAGCTTTTGTCACTGAAATCATGCTTCAAACTCTAAACGTCTTCATTGGAAGATGTTTCAAAAGAAATAGTCTAAATCTCGTTGGCAACAACCATTTCAAATTAATAATGACAACGACAAGGGTGCTAAGAAAAAAGGAAAGAAGAACTTAAAGAATTTCACTTACTACAATTGCGGTGGCAAAAGACATTTTACAAACAAATGTGTTGTGCCGAAGAAGATTTGTCCTTTTTTAAATATTTTTGATGTGTTTGTATCTAGCTGTTTAATGCTATCAAACTTTCATCCTATGTGGATTATTGATTCAGGTACTATATACCACATAAGCAGAGATAGCACAACATATGTGTAATTTCATCGGATTTCACGAGGGACAAGATGGATCTATATAGGAAACAACTCAAGGGTGGTTGTCCTAGGCATAGGCACTTGCAAATTACAAATGTGGGGAGGTCACACTTTAACGCTCCATGATGCTCTGTTTGCTCCAGAATGATGGTGGAACTTAATTTTTATTAGAGTTCTTTTAGACATAGAGTTGATTTTAAATTTTAAAAATCGTTCAATGATTATTCATCATGAGGATATTTATTTTGGCTCTAGATTTATGTTTGATAATTTCTTTATATTAGAAATTGATGATTCTTTTTCTCAAATAAATTGTGATTATTCGTTGATTGCTTCTTCAAGTAATGCTTTCGTTGATGCAAATGTATGTGATGCACGATTAGGTCATAAAAGACAGGATCAAATGATGCGGTTAGTTCGTGAGGGTCTTTTAGAACCCTTAACTCATATTGATTTGCCTATATATGAACATTGCTTAGGGCTAAAAATCCATTGTAATTAATTCATTCCGATATCTGCGGTCCATTAAATATTAAAGTTGTAAATCCCATGACTCGAGTCAGAGTTTTTTATTAACTAACCAATCGGTTCAACTGTAAGCGCACACTGAGTTGAAGCTAGTCGTGCGTTATGAGCGATGAGGGTCAGATGTACCTGAGTATTTGATGATAATATCAGAAAGATGATAAGAAATGAGTTATCAGAGTATAAGACAGTATGTAGTTTTTTTTAATGCATTTAATCGTAGAATTATTTTTAAGCCGAATAACGCATTAGAACACTTTATAGAGCAATTTGGGTGGGTTATTAGTTATAGAATATGTCATTGTGATGTTATGGTGCTTACTATATTTTAAGAGATTTTTCCTTATCTTTTGGATTTTTTAGGATTTATTACGAGTTAATTATTACTTTTGATTTAAATCGGAGTCGAGTCAAGTTTTATTTATGAGACTACCCCTAAAAACTCACCCTGACCTTGTTCTCCCCAAACCCTCGACAGTCCCCCCACCCTCATTGTCCACGACCTCTCAAGCTGCTGCATCGTCGTAGATCAACGTTATCGAGCGCCGTTGGAGCATTTTAGGGGTCTCTTGGCCACTACCTGGTCTCCATAGTGCCCCGACTCCACGTGATCGCATAGCTAGTTATGGTGTCGATTCGCCACCATTAGTGCCACTTTGCCACCATCGTGCCTCTGATGCCTCCCCTTTGACTGGACCATTTCCCCCACACCCAACGCTGTCGTTGATGCCGACTAAGGGCCGATCATCCAAGCTAACCGACCTAGGCGGACTCGTTGCCATTGCTGACGGTCATCGCTGCTATTGCCGCCCTCACCACCACTACCATTGGGTCGAGCTCACCAAGCTGGTACTGACACGTAGACCTGATTACCTTGCCGAAAAATCGCTGAAAAATTAGATTCACTGAAATTCACCAGATCTTTTATCAAATTCATCCAGTTAAATCTGATCAAACTTTAGATGCCACCAGGTGCCAAATTTTAGTCTCGAGCCTCGCGACGAAACCCTAGCTATCGCCAATTACTGACGAAGCGGGGTATAATTAACTTCGACTTAATTTCTTAAAGGTTATAATTATTAGCACATCATGCTAGGATTGATGAATTGATGTGTTAGTTATTTTATTATAATAAAAATATGAATTACTTGATTGAATTGTATTAAAATGAATGCTAAGGGACTAATTAGGTAATTTTAGTAAGTATCATAATCTAATACAACACAACATAGGAAATCTTATATGGATTGATGTATGATTGATGTGAGTGTGTCTTGATGTGTGTTTGCTATGGGATGTGTGAATGCATCATAAGTGGGCATTAACTTTTAGTTTGATATGTAGGTACGGAGTAGGAGCTCGCCGCCTATGCGCGTGGACATGATTAGAGTTTCTACCAGGTCTGTTTAGGACTCGCTTATGGTTTGACTTCCATACTCTATCATGTTTTGTTTTAACAGGTAAGCGGAAGTGTCAAATGGTGGATTTGTTGTATCCCAAGCCACACTGGCCATCCCGTCACATGAAATTTTTGGATTAATAACCCTCAATGATAAAATCCCTTGAGTTTATTTTTGAAAACTCAGATCCAGATCACGATACCTTGAGACCTATTTTATTGCAATCCTTACCCAGTTCATTTTTTTAAGTTTTCAGTGAGATGTGAGGTAAGGGAAAACTGACGACTGCATCTTGAAATAAGGCGTGTGTTCATCAAAGTGGGCTTTGGAATTGGTGAGCGTTTGTTCCATTCTCGAGGAATCTTGATAGCTCCACCTTTGAGATCCTCAAACCCGGGGAAGTGTGGAGGTTTATGGATACTGCTATGCAATGTATGTATAGATTTGTAGTTTCAAAGGGTACTGAAGGTGCATACTTGAGAGTACTCGGCCTCTTTACTCAAGGCCTGAAGTGATACGGAGGATGTTAAGGGTTGAAAGAATAGAGATTGATTTTTCGCGTAAGGGTTAGTTTAAAGTGACCAATGAATGAAATAAGATAGAATGAGGATGTTGTTGCGTGAGATCGACGACTCCTAGTTATTGCACTTATGAGAGATTCTATAAGGAAGAATAATGAGGTTTTCATTCAACAAGAGGGTTAGCTCTCTTGTGTTGGACCTATAATGCTTGTTACTGATGGCTTTTTATTATCCATGTAGGTGAAAACTGCGAGGAATGAGCACTGTCAGGACTGCGGAGGAGTAGCACTGAAATAGTGCACTCATATACCTACCAAGTGTAATTGATGATGATGATGAGTCTTGAATTATTTGAATAATAAACTTTGAATGTTATTCTGTGCATGTGAATGAAACTGTGAATAAAACTAAACAAATTGAGCAATGGAGTCTAGATTCAGCTTAGAAAATGAAGAAAGTAATGATAACTGGAATGTGAAAGAAATGTTGTGTTTTGATTGCATTTTCTATTTTTATTGATATAAATATATACCGCTTGTTGTTGACAGGGTGGTCCCTATTATACTTTTAGGAGAAACTCTATCCGTTTTATTTTAAAAATAGATATTTTCTTTAAACTTTTTGCTTATTTGGTTTGTTTTATATTTGATTGCATATCATAGCATGAATCAGAACAATGTTAGAACCTAAGCATATCATCCATACATTGTATGTTTGCATCATCATCTTTAGACGTCGTGGGTAGGTCCGGGTAAGCTTAACTGAATCAATTAAATTAGTGAATGGTTCGATCGCCGGTAGTATTTATGGGTTGGTTAATGGGTGACCAAAATGGGGTGTTACGAAAGCTAGACATGATTCTCAATACTTCATCATGTTTGTAGATGATTTCACACGTTTTGGTGAGGTGTACCTTATTTGTCATAGGTAGGAAGCATTTAAATGTTTCAAACATTTTTAACACATGATAGAAAACCAACTCAACACTAAAATTAAAGCTTTGAGAACTGATTGAGGTCATGAATATCTCTCTGATTAGTTTAGAGAGTGATGTGAATAGAAGAGAATTAATCATCAATTGTTTATTCCATACACTCCTCAGTAAAATGAAGTTGTTGAACATAGGAATAAAACTCTTCTTAATATGGTTAGGTTAATGATGATATAAGTAAACCTCTATATTTCATTATGGGGCGATGCTCTTTTAACAGCTGTCAATGTACGTAACTGTGTACCAACTAAGTTAGTATTTTCAACTCCATATGAACTATGGATAGGTCGCAAACCTGAACTAAGTCATTTAAGACTCTGGGGTCCTACTGCTTATGTTCTTGATCCTTCTAATAAATTTGGTAAGTTAGGTTAATGTGGTAAAAAGTGTATCTTTATCAGATACTCTGAACAGTTTAAGGGGTATGCATTCATTGGTGAACAGACTAGTGGAAGTATTACTGAACTCGAGTCTAGGGATGTCAAATTTTTGAAAAAGGATTTTTCATAAAGAAGTAATATCAATTCAGATCTCCATTTATATGAAATAGAAGATACTGAAACTAACAATTAAATTCAACTAGTTCTAGAGGTTGAAAAGGAATTTAATTCTAGTGGAATTGAGAAGAATATTTAATGCTGAAGTAGGACAAATACGTTGAAGTAATCTTATTCTAGCACCCAACATTGATTTGACATTGAGAATGAAGTTTTAATGCTTCAAGGGGAAATGAATATGGTTTAATCTATTGATGAAGATGAATCTAAAAATGTTCTACAAGCACTCTCAAGTTTTGCTAGTGATATGTGGAAAAAGGTAATGGAAGATAAATTGAAGCCAATGAAAATGAATAAAGTTTAGACTTTAGTTGATTTTCTTAAAGAGTGAAGAGCAATAGATAACAAATGGATTTTCAAAATCAAAAGAAAAATTGATGGTATAATTGAAAGATATAAAACTCACTTAGTAGTTAAGGGTTATACTCAGCAAGAAAGAATCGATTATGAAGAAACTTTTTGTACGGTTGTCTGATTCATTTCAATTCGACTTCTTATATCTATTATAACACGTTTTGTTAGAATTACATCAAATGGATGTTAAAACCACATTTCTAAATAATAAATTGGATGAAGAAATTTTTATTTAACAACCTGAGGGATTTGTTGAGAAATGCCAAAAGAATAAAGTATGAAAATTATAACATTCTATTTATGGTATAAAACGATCATCGAGACAGTGGAACTTAAGATTCCACAATGCCATTATTTCATATGGTTCTATAATAACTGAGGAAGATCATTGTATTTTTGTCAAATGTTTAAAAACTTTATTTATAATTCTCTCTTTTCGTCAATAACATTTTGTTAGCTGATAATGACAATGAATATGTAATTTATATTAAAGAATGATTGTCTCCCAATTTTGAAATGAAGCACATGGGTGAAGCTGAAATCATACTTAATGTGAAAATTCAAAGAGGTCGTTGAAAGAGAATTTTATATCAATAAGATCTTAAAACGATTTAATATGCACAATTGTCACTTATTAGATACTCAAATAACAAAGACGAAAATCTTAAATTGTACAAATTGACTCTTGAAGGAAAATGGAAAATGTTTAATATAACGTACTCCATTGCTATTGGAAGCCTGGTGTGTGCAATGATTTGCACATGCTTTGATATTACTTTTGTTGTCAGATTAATAAGTAGATATCAATCCAACCCAAGTCTTGCTCATTGGAAAGTTGTGAAGAAAATTTTACATTACCTCAAAGGAATTGCACGTCATTCGCTTATTTATAGAGGTAATGATCTCCAACTAATTGGCTATACTAATGCCGATTGGGCTGGTGATGTGGTCGAATGAAAATCCACTTCAAGATATATATATATATATATATATATATATATATATATATATATATATATCTCATGGGCTAGCAAGAAACATACTTGTATTGTATTATCCATAATGGAAGCAAAATTTATAGCTTATGCCAGTGCAATTGAGGATGATATTTGTTTGAGTAAATTTTTACAATATTTGGGAGTTGTCACACTTTCTTCACAGCCTGTGACAATATCTTGCGACAATCATACCACATTTGCTTATACAAAAAATCCCAAATATCATAGTAAAACAAAATACATTGATATCAAATATAATTTCATAAAAGACATTGTTTGGAAAAAAGAAGTGAGTTTGAAATATGTTTTTACACATCAAATGGTTGGTGATTCTTTGACGAAGCCAATACCAAGAGATGTGTATTTTTATCACATTAAAATAAGATTATTTTCTATATGATTTTCTTTTATATGTATTTTTGCAAACTTTAAATGTCATTTTCTAATTTTCGGTTAGTGATAATTACAATGGATAGTATGTTAGATGAGATGAATGATTCTTTTACTGATCATTTGCCTCTAATACTTTTGTAGCATTAAAAAATGAGACATCAGTACTACAAATCATTTGTCGCCTTAATAAAGTTCAAGATGAGACTATTTTCTTATAATAGTCGATATGGTTACCCAAAATTATATATCTCATTACGCCATATATAAGTATAAACATTATATTAGTTATTTTGTTTAATTGTCTCAAGTCAATTGTTTGAGTAACAATTGAACTTAAGTCTGTATGATATTGATCATGCGCTATATGTGAGTTATATTCTAAGTAAATATCTATCTACCATAATACATGATTCATAACATGTGTGCTTTTTAACCATGAGGTACCATCTTTTCCATTGGATGAGATTTTGAAGCAAACATACTTCCCATATACCTTTAGTAACTTTTAACTATATTTGAGATAAATAATTAAAGTTATTTTTTTAGTATACTACTTATGACTATTGATTATTTGGCAATATAGGGTATGACTAAAAAACTGTATAATTGATTAACAAAAGTAATATATGTGTGAAAGGAAGACTATTTTAGAAAATGTATCAAAGTTATGACCATTATTATGTCTTTATAATTAAATAATGTCGATAAAAGTAATAAAGTAAAAATTATTGCGTAATATTTTATCTTGACTATAGTTTAGGGCACAACATTAACATCTAAGTCATTAAGTATCTCTAAGAGGTGTTTTTTGTGTTTTTACTTTTTATTATTTTTGCAGGTCGCACGACCTATTCTTCGTATGATATTCTCTACAATTTATTTTAAATGAATCGTATCTTATATGTAAATGAGAGATATTAGCGTACATGAATCTAGATACATCCATGATAATGTGTCCATCCAAATCTATAATAGGTCTTTATCTATATATATATATATATATATATATATATATATATATATATATATCCTTATTAGTTAAAGAAAAGATATCTCCCCTTATTTATAAGGAGTATATACATAAAATTTTGTATGTACGTAATTTTATAGGATTATAGAAAATGAGAGATAGGTTGTGAAAATATTTTTCGTTTTATTAATCAAACCTTGATCGAGGCAAATGGAAGACTTAGGCACCCGTCATTGATCTAGGTAGTTTTAGTTCTAATTAATTATATAAAGAACTAATAATTGTAAACTTGCCTTTATTGTACTCGTCATATTAGTTACCTTGGCACCGTGTACAATGCCAAGAATTTTCATACAGCAAGTCATATGTATGTGATATCATACGGGCACTGCTCTTCACCCACATTGAGCCGATCAATCGTTGCAGCAGCGGTAGAGGATGTACCTCTCCATGGTTCGGTTGCACTCAGCACACACCACATTCTCCTGGATGTTGTTCGTCGCCGGCAAAATCAGTTTAGAGCAGTGCTCCGGAGTACGGAAAGGCTGGAGCGCATTGTGGAGCGCAGTAACGAACCCTTCCTGTTCCACATTATCCTTCCATGTCTCGAAACTGTTCAAACAATTGACAAGCTTCTTTCCCGATGCCTTCACCATGTCGGTCGACCCATGGCTGATCAGCGCCCACCCTTCCTCGCCGCCGTCAAAGCTCATGATGGTGACTACCTCCTGCATGATATTGTCGTTCTCGACGGAGCGGCCGTGCTGCATCTTGGAGAACCACATGCTCTCGAGGCGGAGCCAGAAGAACCACATCATAGCAGGGTCCCAGTAGTTGCTCAGGCCTTCCTCGGTGATAGTGTTGGTCACCCTCTTGATTCTTTCCTTGGGGTTGCTCTTCCCCACATACAGCATTTCTAGGGTAATCCTCGCCTCTTGAGCCACACGTTTCATTAGAGTGGTGAACCTCCTGATCCACTCTATGTCCTCGCCTCCATACAAGCAGAGGAATCGCCCTTCTTTTACCTATAGCATGATCATGGGCAACATGAATGAATTGAATGGATGGCCTATTGCAAACTGATAAAGAAGCTACATGCATGACGATTAATAGAGCATACCCAACCGAGCACCACGGGGTCAATCTCATCCACCAAGAACTCCATCCTCCATGTCTCTTCCTTCCAAAGCGACTCCTCCCTCTGAGCAGTGAAGGGGCTGGCCAAGGTGCCCCAAATCCATATCATATGGAAAGCATTAGGACACACCACCTTACCTTGGGGATCCATAACCACCAACAGTGGTTTCTTCTCAAAGTGCCAAGCACTCTTTATGTACTTGACCACCGCAGGTTCAACCAAGACCGGATTGTGGAAGGAGTACCACGGCATTGTGGACGAGATGCGTTCAAAGGTGACCTGCTTTGTGTCGTCCCAACGCTGCTTGTCAACAATAGGAAGCCACACCACTTCATAATGTTTCTCAACCCTCCCTTGGTGAGATTCG
Organism: Piper betle; assembly: GCA_033002965.1. Taxonomy (NCBI): domain Eukaryota; kingdom Viridiplantae; phylum Streptophyta; class Magnoliopsida; order Piperales; family Piperaceae; genus Piper; species Piper betle. Next base: position 194,445 of record JAURVB010014602.1, on the reverse strand, counting down.
TTGTAAATGCTCGAGAGGGTTAGAACCTCTTCGTTGGAGATGTCAAGATCTGAAATGAGGAAGATCACTATCTTCCTCCTCAACGAATCCACACTTACCTGCATTATTGTATTGTAGTTATAGATCATTATATTTATATCGTAATGTGTATGGAAGCAAACTACATACTTAAAACGATGTCCTAATTCACATAACCCAGAAATCCAATAATTAGAATCCCAATGCAATATCTTTTTGATTATGCTTCTTACTTATCGTTTATAGTTATTAAGAAACAAATTGGCACCAAACCTTTCTCTTATTAGTGCCATCAAGTAAGGGAAGATCATCCTTGGATTGGAGGAAAGCGTTCAGGATCCTTAGGTTGTCCATGTGTATCATCTCGAATAAACGTACAAGGCTGTGATAAGCTTCAATCTGTATATTTTCCTCTGCCATATTGCATTTAAATGTTATTTCTAGTTACAGTCTAAAAATTTGTGGCGCAAGTATAGTGAAATATTTCTGACCAATGTGCTGATTGCAGATGGCCAATTGCTTCATGAGGTGCTCATGAATGTTCTTCACCTTGTGTGCCAAGCTTGACAGCTCCCATGCCTCAGTTGTGGCACTGATATGCCTGGCATAGTTACGATGCGTAGTGTTAAAGGATATTTACAAAGGTCAGTATTAATTTTATAAACTAATTAAACTAGCTAATTTGCATGTCATACGATATTTATAACTATGGTCACAGGCAAAGATACTTACTCATGGCCGACACCAATGAGACTGATAATCTGGGAAGCACATGCCACAACGCTCCTAAGAGTCCAGTAGGCGGCAGTGGGAATGTGAGCCATGGCAGTGGTCATGGCCGGCGTGTCAGGCGAGATGTAGTCGGCAGGCAGCTCCTTGAACTGGATGATGCACTTGGTGACCTGCATCATGGCCTTGATGAGGTTGTCAAGGGCTTCAAACCTTGGCTGGAGAGTGTCAGTGTGCTCTAGGATGTCCGGCAGTTGCTTGAGCAGTGACACCGACTTGGCCAAAGGGTTGACAGTGTGGAGCTGAGCGGTGAGCCAGAACTCGCCGTAGCTCATGGCAAAGGCCGCCATAGCCAGGACCACCTTGGCGTCCCACGTGTAGTTGGACAGTAGGTTGAACAGCGACACCGTCGTCGAATGGGCGTCCCCTGCGGCGCCGGCAGTGCACTTGCATGATATCTGTTCAGAGCCCAAATTTTTTCATTCATACAATTTAAACAAGGATGGTGCAACTTGGTGTATTTGTGATCTGAAGAAACGTATTCGAAAAGTTCATATATATTATGAACAAACATATTTCGGTTGTCATATGAATACTTATTTCCAATTTATGATTTTATTCTATTGAGAAAGATGTATAAGACAACTGAGAATCTAGTATATGTAATCAAAACTGCACTACCTCGCATGAGATCCTGTGGAATGTGTAAGCAAGTGCCTCAAGCATGCCCTCAAGCACAGCTTGATCATGGAGAGCTTTGCCATCCATCACATGAGCTTCTATCTGATCATGAGCCTGTGGAACCTACAATATTATTTGATCCAATCATCAAACAATCTATATATTATATGATAAAAAGTATAAGAAGATGAAGTGAAGCACGTAGTACAACAAATGGAGAAGCCCTATTAAGGATATCCTCAATGACATTGAGGATCGGCCGGACTTGGAGATCACGGCCGTCCGGGGAATGGGTGGCGAGGATCTGTTTCATGACGACGTTGTCATCAGAGGAGGAGAAGAGGTGACGATCCCCCTTGATGAGCCGCAGTTTTTGGTGGTATGGCACCAACTGTTGAGCCATTGCAGCTTGTTATATGAACAAGAAGACAGAGCTAGCTAGGCTGCTTCCTGCATTGGCGAGCCATGCATGGGGGCAGTTTATATAGGATAGGAAAAGCTATCAGGAAAGAAAAATTGAATCCACTTCCTTGCTTCAAGGAAGAAACAAAGTTTTATCCCCTTTGGATAAGCCTCTGATCAGGTGGGTACCCATTACATAGCCCCTTACCAAGGTGAAATGAGGTCTAATTCCTGTAAAATTAACATCAACTTGAGTAAATAAGGAGAATGCGTATCGAGGAATGATCATTTGTGAAGCAAGCTCTTTTGATAAAGAAAACAGTATAGCTATATATTTATTAGATATATTGTTGAGGTGTGGAAATTCTTGGCAAAGGTGCTGACGTAGATAGAATTTGCTACCTTGCTTGATGCAAATATATTGCACCCTAGATTATATTTTTTTCTTTACAAAAAGTTCATCCTCTTTTTCTTCTGTGCCGGGCATGGACTTTAAATTATGAATTTATTAATTATAAATAATTTTTTTTTATGATCGGATATTTTTTCTAACGCCAATTTTTTCCCTATATCCAAGTTTGAGACTGTCAATGCAAAAACATGCACAAAATTTATAAAAAAAAATAATAATCTGAATAAGAAATAACAGTAAATATTGCATCCTCCCCTAATCTATTTAATAACCCAAACTTACTAGATTTGGAATTTAACTTCAAATGCTATCGATGATTAATTTGGAAAGCGATGTGGTATTTATTCAAATTTATTCGTTTATATTTTATGCTTTATTTTTTGGAGACAAATGGATTGATTCAAACACATGTAACGGAGTTCGTGTTAGCAAGTTGATACTTCCAACAATCGACAAGGAAAGGAAAGAAAGAAGGTAGAAAGTGATCATTCATGTTTTACGTGAGTGGTAAGCCATGCCTTTGACAAGTATATGTGCAATCTCAATGGGAAATCGATGGCTTTATCAGCTTCGCGGGGCTAGACTTTTATACCATAATTGGTATGTCAATAAGAAATTTTTTAGGACGCCAAGTAGAAACGTTGATGATAGATAATTGGAGCCTTCTAGAGCTACGGTGGAGACTGGACACACGTCTCCATGGGGAATCTCCAGGTCGCATTTAGATAAATTAATCGAACTTTCAGATTTAATATTATTTCATTAAATCTTTTTGTATAAATAAATGAATATTATCTATATAATATAGAACTATATGATGTGTTTAACTAAATGGTATTATATTATATTATATTTTTACACACCCTAACACAAATCTACGTTAAAAATACGCATTTTATTAATATTTTCAACAGTCAATTCATGAAAAATATATGTTAATAGAATTTGATGAGTTGATGACTAAAATTTTATTAGTGTCGCCGATAATCTAATTACAACACAACCATGAATTTGTAAGAATATGAAAATTTTATTAATATTGTCGATAATCCAATCACGAAGATATATGGGTCGAATTATTTGCAAAACACGATAACTAAGTGTAAAATATTAGTATGCTGTGCAACTATATAAAAAAATGTATATTAATTTAGTAAATAAGATTTTAAGTCATCTATAAAGGAACTCGAATTTTAAATGAAAGAACTACAAGATATATAAATAAAACATAGAGTTATTTGAAAACTTAACTTTGTATTAAATAAAAATTCCAAGTTATTTTAATTAAATAAGTATCTACGTAGCCTAATATATGAAAGTAACGATAAGTATCTAAAAGGAGCCGCCACAACGTTTCCCACTGCATGGTCTACATATTACAGCTTTTGCCCCTCCTTATTAGGAAAGCCTTAATTAACTATTTATAAAAAAAATTCAAGTATTTTTAACATTTTTCCCTTTCTTATTCAAAAAATATTAATTAAGTATTACACAATTTTCAACTATTCTTATTAGAAATATATTAATTAATTGTAATATATATTGAAAAATCTTAAAAAATAAGTATGGGTCTTAAAACAAGTTAATGTATTTAATTCAAGTCAAATTACATTTAATCCCCCTTCAAATAACTAAGATAAATAAAAAATCTATTTGAAACTAAATATTATAATTAAACTAAAATATACTATTAAATATGATACAATTTCAATTTTTCTTATTAGGACTATATAAATTAATTGTAATGCATACTGAAAAAATAAATTAGTAATATTATTTTGAATATTAGTTAATTGAGTGTATATTGAAATAATTATAGTGTATATTATTTATCTATACTTAGTAAATTTTAATTTTATCCCAGGCACGTAAAAAATAGTAAAAATATTATTAATTTGTCATGTACTTATAAATAATTATTAAAAATAAGAATAAATCTTAATTAACCCAAGTTTTTCAAGTCAAATTACATTTAATCCTCTTTTGAATAACTAAAAATAAACAAAAATTCTAAATTTAAGGTATTATATTTAAAAATATATATTCATAAAGCCCGCACATCGCGTACGATTCCGACTAATTAGTTGTGTAAAACATAATACAGTTTAAAAGTAATGATTTATAAAAACATATTTGAGAATTTATGTTATTTATATTATATAAATGATATTGATCATTAATTCTTCACAAATTCTAATGAAAATTAATAAAATGTTATTAAAACCAAAAGTGTCATTGTTTGACTATTTAAACATTAATAGGATCAAAGACATTCTTTTTTATTATTTTCAGTTCATTCAGAATTTTATACTTTCATGGATTTTCCTTATGTATCTTGTGGTGTTATAACATAGTTGAATTTCTAATTTATTTTGACACATTTTTGGATAGAATTAATGGAATGAAACCTATTGTTCTTGGCGTATAGTAAGATTTTTATTTTTATTTCCTGAGCTATACCGATGGCCAATGGAAGTGTTGTATCAATAGAAGGGAGAATCGGAAGAGACTCGAGAGCCTCTGAGAGTTGTAAGAGAGCAGAACCTTTATGGGAATTCTTTGCGCTGTCTTGATTTCTTTCTGCGCAGTTCTCGCTAGACATTCCCTCTCACTCCACTGCTCGCGCCAACATTCCAATCTTTGACGTTTCACGGACTCAGCAAATAACATGAGTGTAACAGTAGAACACTGCGCTTTCCTATGAACTGGCTAGTTTGCTCCGGTGAGACGTACAAACTAGTATGAACAAAAAAAGACAAACAAATAAAAGTTATAGTACTCGGGAAAAAAAAATGTACCTGCTGTTTTTTCCATTGCTCGGCCAGTTATGCAGAGAGGTTCAAATTTATCTACTCTAAGTAAAGGTAACATTAATAGATGATGCATCACCATGAACGCTATAACTTTTATTGTACTCAGCTATAGGGGTGCTAATTGAGCGAGCGAGCCGAGCTCAATATGTGTTCGAACTCGGCTCGAATATGCTCGAAACTCGTTTGAACTCGACTCGAGATCGAACTCGACTCGAGATCGAACGAGTTTTGAACATACATGTTCGCCGAGTTCGACTCGAATATCTTTTATGTGTTCGAGCTCGACTCGAGCTCAAATATACTTAAACTGTTTAATTTTTGCGAGCTCGTTCGCCAACTCGTTCGTTAGCTCGAAATCAGCTCGATTAAAAGTCAAAAGTACAACACTTAAAAAAAGTGAGGCCATTGTGGTTTGAACCTACAACTTTGAAGTCATCAAGGTGAATACTTGTCATCTCAACTATCTTGCTTTTTTGTTATTATATTTCATATATATATAAATATAAATAAATGAATAAATAAATAAATATAATATAATATAAAGGCTATATTATTATATTATTTTATCTAGTCGAGTTCGAGTCGAACTACGAGTCGAGTTCGAGTTACAACCGAGTCGAGTCGAGTCGAACACGACCTTGCTCAAGCTCGGCTCGTAAGATTCGAGTTCGAGTCGAGCATTTAAATGTCGAGTTTCGAGTCGAGTCAAGCCAAGCCGAACGCTAAATGCTCACGAGTTGGCTCGCTCAATTAGTAACCCTACTCAGCTAAATTTATCTACTCTTTAGCTCACACTTCCAGATCAGGCACCCTTAAGAAGAAATGCGAATTGCTGCCTCCATATACCTGTCTAATTTTAAATTTAATTTAGAACAACTCTTTAGTTAATTTCCAGCAGCCATCACAAATATATCACATCCACATTTTCCGAAAGTTTTTAAGTATAACTCTACCCAAATTAAAAAACATTATTATATTAATCTTTGATTGATTTAAGAGAATAATTAATATGAGCTACAATTGATATGTCGAGAAAAGCTGTTTTGATATCAGCCATTAGATTATAAGGACGCAGATTATAAGGACGCTTGGAGGATGTGAGCATTTTTATTCATATCAAAACAATTACAGTCGTATGATGTTAATGGATGGTTTGATTTGAGAGCTTCTAATATTATTATATTAGCATTGGCTCATGTTAAGCTTATTGTTTATTTAATATATGTAGATATATATTTTATTTATTTAATTAATACAAATAAATTTCAAATGTAGGACTTTGGGCTTTAGCTGCATCTTATTGGAGGTCAGCTCAAGCACCATGCGGAGCTGATCAAATGAGCTGAACCGGGCCTGGTTGGTCCAAGTTCCCATCCTTCAATTAATTTTTGCAAGACCAATAAGACAATTTTGACATGTATCATATTATTTAACTGGCCTCCTAGCCAAAAATTATTTCCTTTTCCGATTTAAATATTGTGTATATTAGAAAAATAAGCGCCAGGAAGTTGGAACCACCTCAAAAATAAATAAATAAAAAAAGATCAAACCAATTGAACGGCTGGGATTGAACCAACAATCCGGTTAGGAAATTTTCCATAATCACAATTATGTCCCACCCCCAATTCCAGGGCTGGGCGTTGACTGACTTCGACTACGCGCAAAGTCTCGTCTACTACATTCAGGACTGCAGGTCCACAAGACTCACCGTCCGATTATATCCCACCCCACTCCCTAATAACGAATCACGACCGTGCAAAAGATCAACGCTTTCAACGCTGCCGTATGTACCACGATCCACCCTCTTATTAATACACCCCGGCGGCTCCGGCCGCCCCCGTCGCCGGGAAAAATGGCGGCAATGACCTATCTTACTATCCTCCTCCTCCTCACCGTCTCCATCCAATCCTCGGCATGGAATCTCGACATCGCCGAAGAGGACGCCTTTCGTCTAGTGGCCCAACGCCTCGGTCTTCGCGGTCAAACATCCGCCTGCGACGTCGCCGGCGTCCACTGCTCCGGCGGGAGGACCACCCGTATGGTTCTGAGGTCCCGGCGATTGGCCGGGAAGCGATCTCCCACCGTTGAACGGCTGTCGGAGCTCGTGGAGCTGCCTCTCTCTGATAATGAACTCGCCAGCCAAGTGCCGGCCCAGATTGGGGAGAGCAGGAAGCTCCGGGTGTTGGATCTGAGGAAGAATCGATTCTCCGGCCAACTCCAGTCGAGGAGGCCTTCTCTTGGTAGCCTCCGGTTGCTTGATCTCTCGTCCAACAGGTTCGTCGGCGAGCTTGGGCTATTGCGTCATCTGAGGGCGCTTGAGAGCCTCTCCGTAGCGGATAACCTCTTCACCGGGAAACTCCCCGCCGAGCTCCGGTCGTTTCGTCATCTCCGGCGGGTGAACGTCACCGGAAATCTCTTCCACGGCCAGTCAACTGGTACTGGCTCTGCCACAGCCGCCGCAGCCTATACTGACCTCGCTGCTTCCCGGCGAGGGAGAGTACTGGCTGAAAACACATCCTCCAGGCTGGCACCTGCTCCGCAACCGGCCGCCGGCCCCCGCCGGCGAAATTCAACGGCCTCAGGCGGGAGTGCTGCCGCACCGGGGCCGTCTCAGACTGCCCACCACATGAAGAGAAGCAGGAGAAAGAAGATACTGAGCTGGATCCTGGGCTTCTTCGTCGGCGCGCTCGCCGGTGTCTTCTCCGGCTTCCTCTCCTACCTCCTCTTCCGACTCGCACTGAACTGCATCCGACACCGGAGGAAGACGCCGGCGATCGAGATCTACAGCCCGAAGATCATCAAGAACGCGCAGGACCTGGAGTTCCTGGAAAGAGAGGACGGCTTAGCCGATCTGCCGGTCATCGGCCGGGGAGCCTGCGGAGAGGTGTACCGAGCCGAGCTCCCCAACAGCAACGGCCGTCTCATCGCCATCAAGAAGATCTCCAACCCCACCAACGACCCGGCGGCGGGCGACGCCGACCTCAACGAGGAGGACAGCCGGCTCCTCCACCGGCGGTTGAAGCAAATCCGGTCGGAAATCCAGACCGTGGGCCGCATCCGCCACCGCAACCTCCTCCCCTCCTCGCCCACGTCAAGGGCCCCAACTGCCACTACCTTATCTACGAGTTCATGAAGAACGGCAGCCTCCACGACCTGATGAACAAGGTGAGCCAAGGCGAGTTCGACTTCCCGTGGAAGACAAGGTTGGTTATAGCACAAGGCATCGCCGAGGGGCTCGAGTACCTCCACCATAGCCACAGCCAATGCATCATCCACCGCGATTTGAAGCCGGCTAATGTATTGATCGACGACGACATGGAGGCCAGGATCGCCGACTTCGGCCTGGCCAAGGCCCTGCCGGAGCAGCACACCCATGTCACCTCCTCCAACGTCGTCGGGACGCTCGGGTACATCGCGCCGGAGTACCACCAGACGCTCAAGTTCACGGACAAGTGCGACATATACAGCTTCGGAGTGCTGCTGGCGTCGCTGCTGGTGGGCCACCTCCCTCCGACGAGTTCTTCATCCAGACGGAGGAGCTGAGCCTGGTGAAGTGGCTGAGGAACGTGCTGGCGTCGCCGGAGCCGCGGCGGGCAATTGAGGAGGTGTTGAGGGGGAGGAGACGGAGGAGGTGCAGATGCTGCTGGTGCTCAAGATCGCCTGCTTCTGCACCGTCGACGACCCCAAGCAGAGGCCGAACAGCAAGGATGTTGTCAGGATGCTCCGGCAGGTGAGAAAGTCAGAGCCGGTAACGCCGACGACAACGACGACAGCGTCGTCGCAGTCAGCCGGAAACAGTGGCAGTACTCCCGGCAAGTGATTGAGAGTGGCCGGCAATCTTATTATTATGTGTGGGGATGCAAGTGATTACTTAAGGGAGATCAAGAATAATCATGTGTTTAATTAATTAATGTCAATGTTTGTGCGTTGCGTTTGCGCTGTCAAGTGATTTGGCAACTTGATTATGTAAATTATTTGAATCACTTGTTAAGCATAGCAATGGTGTGATGAAGTGGATAATAAACATGGGGTGATTAAGTTTCGAGATTGGATGGGATTTCTGTGCTGGTGTGTATGAATGTTGGACCATAGTTGAAAAAACCGGCCGATTCCACTCAAATTCGGCCGATTTAAAATAGATCGGAATAATTCCAATCCAAAAATATATATAAATCGGTCCTGAAAAAATTGGTCCCTAAATCGGCTAAGTTGAGCCGATTTGATTCGGGATCGATTTAGTAGGCGCACAGGGTGGTGGGGGCAAGAGGCCAAGGTGGCGACTGGGCGCGGGTGGCCACAAGGGGCTGGGGCAGCGACAAGGGGGTCCTGGCAGTGACAAGGGGCGGGGCAAGCCAAGCCGACGACAGAGCAGCGATCGGAGTCGGGTAGTGGTGCCCTAGCTAATGGCGGCCCAAGTGGCGGCCTTTAGCCTATTTTGGTGGGAGCACACAGCAATGGAGGGACGGCCAAATCTTTGGCATGACAGCGGCGGCAAAGTGGTCGGTGGTGCTCGGGGAGGCACGGAGGTGGCAGAATCACTTCAAGAGGGCATGACCTCGCGGCCTTCTCCGCACTGTGGAGACAGGGCAGCGGCCATAAAGATGGGGATGATTTGGCGATGTGTTGTCGGTGACCGGCAGTGGTGCGGTGGCCAAGGGCAACGTTGGCGGCGGTGAGGGGTGTGTGTGGGGGAGGTTAAGAGAGAAAAGTGTCGGGAGGGAAAAAGAGGTTGGTGGCAATATAATAAATAAAAGTTGAATCAATTTTGACACGAGTCAAAAATAATAACTATTTTATAATAAATCTAAAAAAATCAAAAAATACGAAAAAAAATTAAATAAAATATAATAGACACCATAACATCATAATGATATATTATATAACTAATAACCTATCCAAACTACCTTATAACGCATCCTAATATATTATATAACTCCACTAATTTTAACTGATTCAAGTAAACCGATTCTTATCCGGTTTTTGATAAATCGGTTTGATTCAATGATTCATTTCCAATCTGATTCAACTTCTGATTCCGATTTTTACAACTATGTATTAAACAAGTCTTAGCAATTAATAATAGCTTGTAAAGTGGAAGTGACAAAAATGAGATTTGTTAGAAGCACCCATTTAGTAAGGGAGGTTATTGAGATTAAAGAATTAGATTCTTTGAGGAAATGCTTATTGTACCAAAGAAAAGTATAAAAATAATTTCTCTAGAGGATTGGTGAGAATTTATAAATAAATTTACTTAATCTATTATTGAGATAGGCCAGAATTAAGTAGTGAATCACCAATCAATTATAATCGTATGTTATTGAAAGAAGTGAGAATTAAGTAATGAAAGTAGTGAATCACTTTAAAAAATTAACTTAATAAGGGAAATTTGTAAAAACAGAATCTATTAAAATAATTATCATTAAAATATATTTATAGTTTATTTATACAACCTTGAGGGTTAAAATTTATTGACTGTTATGTCATACCTAACATTCATTTTATTAATAGTTTGGAAGTTAATGGCAAGGCCTTTTTAGCAAAAATTAAGAACTATTTTATAAAGATAAACTAAAAATTGCCCTGAAATAAAAATTAATTTCAAAATTACTTACAAAAGATTCTGAATAAAAAGGAGAAACCCAGGTATTCACAGTTTAAACTCGAAGGAGGTTGACATGAATAACCCAACTTATTTTCCTGCAAAGAAGAATGGAAACTAAGAACAAATTTAGGAGCCAAACTGTATACATACCCAACTACTTAACCTTCTAATATTTTCTTTTGCTTATATCCCCTCCCCCCAATCCCCCCTTTGCTTCTCTTACCACTAGCAGTTAACTATCACAGTCACTTCACATGGTGAAAACAAGAGTTTCATGACAAACAGATTGCCACATTGCAATTGACAGTCAGCTAAAGTTCATTGGCCTTGCCAACCCCAGCACCTTCTTGTGACAAATGGTAACCATATATCTCAACCTGCAAAAGAATCTCTATTTTAAGATCCCATCGTGTTCTCAATATACCCAATTTGTTTCATTTCATCCTCATATGCACCATGAGTTGATGAGGTGCTACAACTATGGCTAATGGCCCAACACCTTGATAGCTATTATCCATGGATAAGATATGCTCCATCATGTTTATGAGACCATGGAGCCCATATGGTCGAAAGAAATTGTGGGTATTGCTGAGGTGAGGAGATTAAGTCTTGGATATTGATCTGATCTTGTTCTTGTTTGTACCAACCCCCTTAATAGGCGTATGGACATTGAATTTGTTCATGGCCGGATCACGGAAATAAAAAGATAGAGAATCCTACATTCATTGAAAACACCCTACAAATTAACAAGTTATTGTTCTTAGATTATTCTGATCATTTAAAAAAATCTGGCAAGAAACCAAAACTCAAGAGATTTACATCATCTTCATCTAACTTCAAACACTCCTTTCCATCCTGTCTTCCTAACCAACATCAGTAATTGTTAACATGTAGCAAAATAGCACCTCCGATGCAGCAAGGCATTTCTAGACTATCTAATACCAATTGTACACGATGTCATAGAAGCCAATCGAAAAATTTTGTGAAAAATAGCATGAAATAAATTTTATAAATTTCCAACAATCAATTATAGAATTCCAAGCTAGAGAGGAACTATGTCAAACATTGACAGAACCATTCCTTTCAAGAATTATGGAATTAGAAATAGATCATATAGTTTCTCCCATAAACATGAACAATCTATCAGCGTATCATATCGTTGATTTACGGATGATATTCTCATTATTTGATCAGCATCTATCAATCTCAGAAGCATTTTTCATGATCATTTTCATGTAAGGCTAACAAGGACTCGAAAATTTAAACTGCTTAAAAATAGCTCTAGTGATAAGAACCACGAATTCACGGAATAATGGGTTGCTGTTGAGAAGGTGCATATTTTTCAAGTAAAAAAATGATTTGGAAGGGAAGGTAGAGAAGTGACCCGGGGAAGGAGAACAAATTGACAATGCAAAGATGGCCAAGCAAACCCGGCAACATTGGTCGGGGTAAAGGTGGAGACGAGCAGTCATCGGAGCATAGCTCCGCGACAACGAAGGAAGTCTCTACGAGATTTTAATGGAATTGATCGCATCATTCCCAACACCAAAGAAGAAATAGTTTAATAATTAATTAATGTCTACATCTGTGCTTTGTGTTTGAACTGTTTAGTGGTTTGACCACTTGATTATGTAAATTATGGTGCTTTGTATTCCTTGTTAAGAATGGCAATGATGTAATGAAGTGGATAAACTAGATTTGGTGGTTAAGTTTGTCGGTTGGATGGGGCGGGTACGATTGTATGTATTTATAGAATCAATCATTGATCATGAAAATGGTGGTAATGAAGAAAAGGAAATTTGTTAGGTGCACTAATTTAGCAAGAGTTGTAATATATCGTTATTATAGAATCGAATGCATCATTGCCAACGGCCCAACACCAAAAAAAGAGAAAATCAGGTGAGCTGCAGCTTATATATAACTTTAACTTTCATTTTTAAAAAATTTTTAAGATGTATTTTTAGATTTTTAAAAATTATATTAATTTAAATATATTTTAAAATTAATTTTTATGACAATTATTTTCATAATTAAGATAAAAGGTTAAAACCATCAGATTGATTTGAAATTCTAAACTATCATAATTATTTATTTTTATATTTATCTTTATAAATTTTATACAATAAGATCTAATAAATTGTTCTAAATAGAAGTCGCAGCTTATATAAGTTAAGATTTGACAAAAATAATAAAAATGCTGACTAAGTATTTTGCAAACAATATAGAATAAAAATTTGCAACTATTATTATGTAATATCATGAAAATTAATACATATCTAATATTAAAATAAATTTTAATATAAAAGTATAAAAAATTAGCCTAGTAACAAGTACTAGCCTAGTAACAATCACCTCCAAACATATGAGATGAACAGCCTTAAATTTTGTTAAAGGTGCAAATGCTTATTATATGAAAAATTAAAATATATCTAATATTAAAATAAAAATCCAGTATAAAATTATAAGAAAGTAGAAAAAATATATACATACTAAGCTAGCTTGAAACACGAATCATATTCAAATCAACTCAAGTGTCAATTAGCTCAACTCAACCTTAAACATTAATATGTATGAGTACTAGCTGAAGTAAAAATTAGCTCCCAACCAACAAGATGAACAACCACTAAGTGAAAGTCTTTTTTTAAAAAACTCTCTTTAGTTAGCATGAAATAAACATAAACAAAATAAAAATTTTAAATGGTTAACCTTATTGCAATTAGCATCCATGCAATATAATTCTAAAAAAACTAGTGATTTTACAATGTATATTTATGTTCAAATTAATTCTAATTAGTTTCAAGTGGTTCACCCATATATTCTCCTGTATGCCACAAAATTTATTATTTTCTCTAATCTTAATAGATAAGAAAAAATGATATTATTTTTGTCGTAGAAGAATGCACAGGTGATGCACATAAGGTAATCATGACTATTCGGTAATCATGACTATTTTGTACTCTTAATTGATTAATCTACTTAATTTATAAATAAAATAATTAATTTAATATTATTTTACATAATATATATTAATTATAATTATTTTAAATATAATTGATTATTTTAAAATTTTATATGATTTACCCTATTTATCTAACGGACCCAAGCCTAGTGCCACAAGCAATACAATTATAATGCAGTTGAAGATATTTAGTGTAAAACCCTGAAAAAATAATTAGGTTATTTTATTTAGGGTTTTATAAATCTTAAAACAAACCATAAATATTATTTAATTAAATTAATTCTTTAAAAAATAAATATTATAAATTATCAATTTTAACTTTTAGCATATTAGTATAATAATACTTATAATATTTTTATGATTTAACATTCATTTGTATTAAATTAATAATTACTTTGTGACTTTACGTTATCACATAAATGACTTTTTAAAAATTTAATGTAAGAATTTTTTAAATTCCGCATATATTCTTCTATATAAAGGAAAGTTCTGTTGTTAAAAAAAATATCCTCTGAATAATTTGTGAGCACATTTAACTTTAGAGAAATTGCATCTATATTAAGATAATGTATTGTAGCTGTGGGTACCTCATCATAATTTCAGGTTCATATAATTATTTGAATATATTTTGATTTTAGAGTTTTGATTGGCCTGAGTCTACATTTTGTCCACATTACCGTACAATCAGGGTTAAAGAATTAGTTCAGTTCGACACAAGTACCCTTAAAAAAATTATAATGTGGGAGTCTAACCACAATGTGCCGAGCACAACTGGGTTAATGAATTGACTTAAAAATTATAATGTGGGAGTTCGACCACTATGTGCTGAGCACAACCAATGTGACAAAAGACCTGCCCTCAATCTGACACAAGACAACACAAGACAATATCCCTTGAAAGATTAAAATACCTGTCATGGGTCACGTAGTGTGTGTACACATATTTAGGATTGTAGCTAGATGGGCGACGGCCACCTTTCTAGCATATTAAGAGCTCAGCATTAGCTCATAATTACTAAAAGATGTAATTTAGATGTTGTGAAATATATTAATTATTTCTTGTAATTATATAACTTAGTGTTTTATCACTAACGAGAAATTGCTTCTGATGGGTTGAGTCGAGAAAGATGGGTTGATTCGGGACAGCTAGAGGACTCTATTATTAGACTATTCATTTCTCAATTGTTTGTATGGCAGTGGGATTTTTGTTCGGTTCATGAGGCATTCCAAGTATTTATTATATTAACTTTTTAATTTTTGAGACATTTAATTTTATAATATTTAGACTCTGGCTTGGAATGGTCGGGTTATTATATTAACCTTACCATTTTATTATTTTTTAGACCATTTATTATTATTGTATTGTCTGTTACTTTCCTATCTCTTTTTCTAACCATCTACCACCAATGACTTCTAATTGTTTTTTACTGCTGACAAATGATTAATAGTTGGTAAATGTTGATTTAAATCAATAATTCTTTGACAACATAAAACTTATCTCAAGATTACAAGGTTTACCATATATTTACATTAAACTAAGATTTAAAAAATAATAATAATATTTTTTATTTATATAAATCAATAATACTAAACTTTACCACCAAAATAAATAATTACCTTTAATAAAATAGTAAATTAATCCATTGAACGAGGCTCTTGCTATTACTATTTTAAAAAAAAAAATAGTGCGATTAAATTTACCACTCTTATTACTATTTGGTAAAAAAATCTAATTATTTTATTTTAATTTAATTTTAGGTGAAGCGGTAAATCGATCAATCCCTTGAAGCCCTACCCGCGGGACGTTTAAAACAGGGGTTCAAACTGGGTTGTATTTACTAAAGGGGGCTTACTCCCCGTATGGCGGCGACTATAAATAAATACGGAATATGGCAAGCTCTTCCCGCCGTCTTCCAATTTGAAACGGTTGGACGCAAACTCGTCCAACATCGAAGATGCCGATCTTCATCTCTTATTCGATTCAATCGTCTTCCTCATTATGGAGACCGCGTTCGATTAGGTAGTCCCCCAACTTCGAGTTTGTATCGAGATTACTGTGATATTTGAGTTTGTTACTTTGTTGTGTTCTTTCTTTCAATCAATTGATTTTTTCTTTCTTTTATGCTTGAATGGCACAGGATTTGGTTCACGCCAATTTTAAGCTTGTTTACCTCTGATAACCCTAATCCTGTTGGTTTTCTTTTAATTGGATGATGTTTTTTTCGTCAGATTATTGTTAATATTATTATCTGTGTGATTTCCATGCAGATGGTGAAAAGTACGAAGGTGATGAAGGTCTGTACTTATTTTTCAAATTATTTGGGAAATTGGGAAGGAAATTAAGTTTACACTGTATGCTGTCAAACGAATGCTATTTTTATCAGTTAGGATTTAGAAATTGGATTACATTGACACGGTTGTGTACATTATGTTTGCATTTGCTCACGGAATCGTTATATGTTTCAGCATTTATTATTTTAGCACAACTTCCGATAAGCATGCTGGGCAAGGCTGGGGCAGGTGACATCGATTTTATGCTTCTCATTTTAATCAATGACACAAAATTCATGCAGTGCAGATTTTGAAAAATGACTCTTTTTGGTTATGTGTGAAAGATGTTTTTTATTTGTTTTTCTTTGACAGAGCTTATGTCTGATATTTGATTATTCACCAGGTAGACTGATAAAAGTTTACTTAGAAACATTTCCTTTTTTTACAACGGGTGGTGGGTGGAACATCAAAGAAGAGTAGGCTAACGACAGGAAGCTTCTATCAAGATTTGATTTAAAGTCTGACAGCAATTACAGACATATTTTCCCTCAACCTCATAGGAATGGTTTGCTTGATCATCCTCACTAGAAGAGTTATCTATTATCTAAATCTGTCTGCAAAATATCGAGAGACTATAGTTTATGTCTGCAATCTCTTATCGTACCTGTACCCAGATGTAGATTTGTGCCAAGATGTAGATTTGTGCTCTGGCTGTGTATCATTTGGAGTGCAAGATAAAAGAAAAGGTTGAGCTTTTATTTCCTGGTTAACTCCAGACCTTCCTCTCTCATTTGTTGGTGAACTTCAACATTTTTATCCTTCTCCATTGAAGGTGGAACATCACAAATAACAATCGTTAAGCATCTATGAACTGCCTTAGCAATGAGCAGTCTGTGCCTGGAGTTTGAACCCATGTAAATGTGAGGTTATTTAAGCTGAGTTCGTGTTTTTATTTGAGCAGCCAATTCAAACGCTTTAAAGTTGAGCAGTGAACTTCTTAGCTTATTTGTCACTGGTGGGTACTTGCTGCTTTTCTATTTATATACAAGTGTAAATACACAGTCACACGCACACGAGAAGTGTAAGTTCTTATGTTGCAGAGGCTATAAACAGAGCTGCTATTATTGCGGAAGCTGAGGGTGTTGCTACAATAAATACAACTCATTCGGAGAGGATACTTCCACAATTGCTTCTGGATTTTTAAATTTAGTTTGGCACTTGGACAATTATCTAATTACGGTCATATGGAGTTTCTACCCTTTTAAGTTCAATTCATTTTCACAAACGTAGTTTATATTGCATATACTAATGATTTTATCAAATCTTTCCCAGTAAATGAAACGTAGGGTCTGGCTGGCCAGTGGCAATAGTAAGTTAACAGCTAGTTTGGCAGCAGAACATTCAGAGAGCGAGTCTGCCTTAGAGATAAGGTAAATCTGATCCCTGAATTATGGTCTTTAAGTTCCTTATTGCTTTTATCTTTGCACTAAGAATTGTCAGTTGCAAAGCACACGGTAGAAGACTGCAAGTGAAGGTAGTTACTGTTAAGTATATTTACATTTAACAAGATTCTCGAAGAAACAACAAATTAGGCAAAGTGAAATATAAGCAGTTCTCCTCCTCTTCTCATGGACACATCGACCAAGTCTTCTAGTAATAAATAAACACTTAACTACCACCATATTATCATCCTTGTATCTTGGGTTGCTGTCAACAATTCCATTGTCATCTTTGTTGTATAAATATAGTTGATACATATCAATGTTAAGGTAGGAATTATCACTTAAACAAACAATGTATATCAGAATTTCATGAGAAGCCAGATATGAAATTTTTATTTGAATCAGGATGGAGATCCCTGCTGCATTGGAAGAAAGGGTTGTGGCGCTTTCCACATTAAAAAGTTTCCATGGCTGCCAATGCTCTATGAAGGTAAAAAAATTAATAAACACAATAATCATGGGACCAAATATAGACTCCTTGCAAGATCGAGTCAACAAAGTAGTCTGAAAGAAATTGGGTAAGCATTGTTCATATTCCAGTTTGTAGGAAATCCTCACAAATCACAACAAATACACGACTGCGAATTCAAATTCACCATACAAGTATACCTTTACTGCGATGAGTTGCAGGAGGATGGCAAACAACAGCTCTAAAGCAGAGAAGAAGGGCTATGATCACCATCCACATCAAGGACCTTCCATGGTTGCCATACTTCTATCAACAAATCTTGATTTGCCACACTGAACATGTGGTCGTCCAGAGTTATAACAAAAATACGCTTTACCTTGTCAAGATTGTCACTGATCACATTGTTCATATCCTCTTGACCAGTACGGGGGTTGAAAATTGGACAGGGCCTCATCACCATTAATGCTAGAGTTGAGTCCTCTCGATTTAAAAATAGATTATTAGATCACACGCCCAGCTTATTTGATAATCACATGGTAAAAGTAGATGGCCATCAAATTTGTTAGCACCTGATGAGATGACTGATTGTAGAGCAGTCTGCGAAGTGCTTCCTTGCAAAATATGAGGCTGCTTGGAGGTTTAGATGGCCCCATGCCAAAATTATATATTACATCATCAAGAGAAATCAGGAAGAGTAAGTAACAACAATATAAAAGCTCTTCAGGTATCTAAATTTAGCATGTAATCACTCGGATTGATGTTGGTTTTTCTTTTGGCAGAGATATTGATCGAAAAGCTAGTTTAAAGAATAAGACTCTCATTAGCTAGCCTGTATACAAGTCACCAACAACCTCTACGACCGACGTGGGACAAACCCAATAACTCCCTTCACACATCGGGCATAGCCCGAAACCTATCATCGTTTGACACACTCCCTTAAATCAAACGGCACCCACCTGGCCTCTTCAAATTATCAAATAAAACTCACAAAGGAAACAATAACAATCGGTGTTGTAAGACATTTTTATGTTGTAACAGGCAATCAACAAATAGCATGGTAATGAAACTGGTAGCGTATCTTGATAAATGCATGGTATCATGCTAGCTTCTAATTGTGTTAGATTTAATGAACATGCCAACATTCCTCAGAAATTAATCAAGAGAAGGGGAAATCAGAGGCTTGATTGGTGAAGCATGCTAATAACAAGCTGTAAGAAAGTTATTCTTCCCACAAATTCTTGTTTGAAGAACCACAAATATTAAAATTTTCGCCTCTGTTTGCTTGATTTTGTAAATGAAAAGGCAGGTTGGATTGAACTTACGGAGCCAATTGTTCGAACCATTTCTGCGGCTGCATAAATTGCAAGTTGTATCTTTCCCCATACCTGAAAATGTCATCGGTAACACTCCTTCCACCGCCCAACCAAGGTGGCCTGAGAAATGTTTAATATATAGAAATGCACATGTAACGCATCGAGGTCAATCTCCGGTTTTTTACTATATATAGAAATGAAAAAATAAGTTGACCTAATATATAGAAATAGAAATTATAGAATACCGTACTTCTGTACAAATGAGTTTATACCTGCTCTTGGTATGGCAAGGGGGTCATGAAGTCGGTCAGGGACCTATGGTACTGCTCGAACGAGGCGGCCCGGTCGGGGTCGGAAGGATCAACTCCGGCACCGGCAGGCTGAGGCAGGTGACCTTGTGACTGACACTCTCAAGGAGGGTTCTTACTTTGTACCAGCACCAGGCACCATGGTAGGCGCCATGCACGAGCACAAAGTCAGCTGCTGCCATTGTTGTGTTGAAATGAGATCTTCACAAATCCCGAATTATAGCCTGCCCGCACTTTTGCCTGTGTCGTCGATGGGTTTTGACGGGATATATATGGTTTGGAGATGACCACGTTACCCACGCTGTTCCGTTCTGTGATGAATTTATTATAATATTTTTTCTGCACTCTTGCTTCCAATTTAAAATCTTCAAGTATTACCAATAAAAATTTTCAATTGGTGTTGGCTCCTCCGGTAGCGACGCGGATGGGGAGCCAAAATCTTTTCAAAATTTTCTATCACATTATTCCTTTTTCATGAATTTTCATTTCATCGATGCATTTGTTTCTAGGTTGATACCACATTTAAATCCAAATGGAAATGAATCTTAAAATAGATAGATTATTACAATAACAAACAATATTGTGAAAAAAGTATTAATATCAGTGAGGGTTTTTTAATCAGCAGCTATTGCTTATTCTACTGGAGGGTGCACAACGAGTTTTATTGAAGAAGTCGCCAAGAATTCTTTGTTTGTAATTCATCCTTTATTAGCTAGCTAGGTTGTAAATATTGGTGGAAGGAGCCTTGATTTTCTTCCTCTAACCTAAGTATTCGTATCGGGGAATGTTCCACCACACTTGTCGGAGATCACTGACGTCGCCGTCGTTCGAAACGCTAACCGGATTGCTCACCAGGTGAGCACCTTCCATGTCCACAACCTGTTGCCACTCCAAACCCCTCCACATCTCATCTCCAATCTCCACATCTCCTCACACGCTCAAGCTCTGAGGCTCCATGAATGGCGCTTCTGTCCGGCGAGTGTGTTCATACCATAGAGGCATCCGGTATGCATGAACAGCTCCTAGCAATTGGTGGTTAATCCTTTCGTCATTTGTGAACTTGGGTTGGTAACATACTATACCAATCTCCGAGTCTCTTCCATCCATTGATCCTTGGTTTATGTTTGCAGATCATATTACAACATATTCATCGTCCACTGCAAAATATTAAGTGCATTGATTTGTTTCGAATTAGTAGTAGTAATGCATGCATGTGGTATGTTACAAAATTGTTTCTCTTCTAGGTGCTGCTTGGAAAGAAACTAATTACCTATCATGAGCTTGGAATGAACATACACCATGAACCGCCGGTGTCTTTGAGCTTCCCGGTAGTGGCTTCCATGCTGAGGTGAGCAAGGTGGCACATACTCCCTCCCTCCATCTCCTCCCTGTTTGCCAAACAAAAGAAGTTCAAGTAATCTCGAGGATGAGATTGTTGATCGGTACCCATCTCCTTGATTTCCTCTCCAACAACTCTATACATCATCTTCATTATCATCCTTGGCCAATGCAATATTTCTTGCACCGGCTCACTTTCCGGCACACCGCCTGGCCACATTAGCATCAATATGTACATTGTAAACTTTTCCCCAGCTCTAATCTTCCTTGGTTGTTGTGTTTATCCTACATCAATTTTGAAGGTGATTAGTGACTTGTATATAGGCTAATGAGATTAAATTAATTTTTGGCTTAAGAGAGACACATGAAATATGTTTTAAATCATTTTTGGAGGCCCAATAATTCTCTTTTGGGTGCCCAACAATAGTCTCACAGTCTGGTTGGTTTTGGTATTGCTTCAATTTACCTCATGGTAAATTAGCCAACCTCAAATTGGAGTCTCCTGAAATTTACTATATTATGTGGACCTAGTATGTGACATGTGGTGAGGGAGAGATGATTCAGATGATAGCCAACCCAAATTAGAGTGTTTGGAGTCTACTTCACTATAATATATGGACCAAGCATGTGGTGAAAGAGAAATGATTCAGATAGTCACCAACATGAATTATAGTCTTTTAAAATTTCACTATAACATGTGGACCTAACATATGGTAAATGAGAGATAATTTAGATGGTATAATGTATGTTATATAATATGTGAGGGGAGAATTGTTGGGTTTATCTCATATCAAGTTTGGAGGTGACTGATGATTTGTATATAGGCTAATGAGAAAGTCCTATTCCTTAAACTAACTTTTGGATTAAGAGAAGCTTATAAAACTTGTTTTATGTCCTTTTTATGGGCCCATAAGGCTGAACACTGCTACCTTCAATGTAATCTCAATGGGGATCAAATTCTTGCACCCAAAATCAACATCCTTCTCCCACATTTGATGCCCTCCTATGAAGTATTGATATGAACTCCCACATCTGACGCCCTCGTATGAAGTATTGATATGAACTTGTCTGCTCGTAGGCTTCATGGCTGCTCTGCTCAACTAGCAAGTTGGTTGGAAGGTCTGTGGCCGAGATGTTGTCTTTTGATCTCAACACTTGAACATTCCATGTGTTGACTTTGTCCCACATTAATTTCAGGGGTAACTATCAACTTGTATATAGCTAATAAGAAAATTTTATTCTTTGAACTAGTTTTTAGATTAAGAAAGACATGTAAAACCTATCCCAACGGTATCAGAGTCTAATTGGTTTTGGTAAAATTTTTGGTTTGTCCCGCGTCAATTTGGGGGTAATCGGTGACTTGCATTTAAATTAATGAGAAAACCTTATTCATTAAAATAGTTTTTTGATTAAGGAAAGCCTATGAAACCTATTTACTATTTAGACCATCTTTGATAGAAGTTGAGAAGAACATCCCAAGCTGCCTGCTCTGTAACACAAGCATGAACATCATGCCACGGCTCCCTAGGCCCTCCTCTGTGAAGACTAGCACCGGCAATGCTGGTTTGGTAGAAAATTTTGTGCATGAATCTCAGTTTTCAATGTTCGGAACAAGGTGTGTTCTCCTGTGTCATAGCGTCCATCACACAGATCCAATCCACCAACAAAGCTAACAATCTCTCTTCTCTCTTGAGAAGTAATGGAATCTAGCGTGATTGTCTTTTGGTGGTGGGCAAAACCAATGGGGAACTTGTGGTGCAACCTTGGGCAGAGCTTGCAGATCACTCTGGATTGCTTGAAGTAATTGAAGGCGAGTACGTCATGGGTTTTCATCACTCCCTTCTTGATTACAGGAATGGAGGTTTCGTCGTCACAAAGCATGATTCTTACTGCAACACCTTCCTCCGCTTTAAGCAACTCTCCTATCGTGACCCGCCCTTGCTTGTTGCAGTTCTGTATTAGGATCTCTTACCGTAAAGGATATTTCAAATCGAGTTTTAGATGGTTAGCCTTGATCATCATCTACACCTTATCCCAATTTGTCTAAGGTATAACTCACCAAAACCATTTTGGGATTGACTGAACAGCCAGCTACGTAAATCAAATGCTTGGCACCATCGATGGCCTTGTACACATCCTCCCACAGCTTTCTCGGCCGGTATTCTCCACCACCTGGCCGCCGGCGACGACGATTGGTGGGTTGAAAGAACGTTCATGGTGAGCATCTTGGTACAATATAACCCCACAATTAGTCCTCTGGTCGAATGTGACTCCCCTAGTGAGCCCTTTGTAGCCATGGCTCACCAGCCCCTGCCCCATTGTGGGTCAAGTTCTTAGCTTGAGCTTGGGGATAGGCTTCCCTTGTCATTGCAGAGGCAATGTGTACCACTTAGGGGTGGGAGTTGATGCAACAGTGAAGCTGCTTGGATGTGAATCCTGCCCAAGATTGAAATGTTTGCTCTTAGTGTTATGGTGATGGTAGTCCCTTGGATGTGCACATAAGATATGGACGCTCTCGTTCCTTGTTCTGTCTGGTTGGTGTCTTGTCTCTGCAACTTTGGTCTTGCCTAATCTGATCGTCACATAGGCCGGCCTCTCATTGGAAAACAACCACTGCTCAAATAGTATGCAACAAAAGCATGAACATTATAAACAGTTAGAATTGTGTTTGATGCCTGGAATACTTACATTGACGGGGCAGGTGGGAGTGTAACTAGTTGCATGAAAAATAAATGCTTCGAGTGTTCCCTCGAAGAATCTTGATCTTGTAATGGGAACCATCATTGCCATTTCGTCCTCTGTAGAAATTGAAGTGTTTGGATGCTGAGTTTCAATGGGAGCTTACTTCTGGGTTGAGTTTTATCAATGCGTTCTTGTTTCTTGGAATGTAATGGATGCTGGGTTGTCCATCTCCATAAATACATAAAATTATAACTTTATTTTGGACAAAATTAAGATTTTGAAGTTAATTGAAAGAAATAAAAGCAACAGACATGTTTTTCTTCTTTGGTTTTTTGGTTTTTGGGTTTTGAAGAAAAACTATCACTACAAAGGGAGAAAGAAAATTATGCTAATTGAAAAAATATAAATATTTTGTTGAGATTCGCTTACGATTGTCAATGGTAACTTCTCCAAGTTCTTATTTTTAATCCATAATTCTTTATTTTCTTTCTTGACTAATACTAATCTTGTAAAAAATACAGTAAAGAGAGTTTATTCTCCTGTAGATCTATTCTGTATTAAGTTGTGATATAATGAAGTTGATCTTAGCCATTTGCCCCATGGTTTTTTCCCCCAAATTTGGGGTTTTCGACTTAAAATTTGTTTATCTGATCTCTCTATTTGTTTGGTACTTCTCGTTCTTATGTGTTGAAATAGGGGATTTATATTTGGTTTGTTTGGTTAATCCCAACAAGTAGTATCAGAGCCAAAAGGTTTGCAAGTTTGCAAGTTTTAGTTGTTGATATTTTCTACCCACTAGGTGTTTGACAAAATTTCTAAGTACATAGTTAGTGTGTTTGTGATTTATATTTTAATAAGATGGTTGATTAGAAGTATGTTAAGATAATATCTCTACGAGGCCAAGTAAGGTGTGGGCTTATGGTATGAAAAATAAAGTGATGTTTTTGGCATCTTTAAGAATGTTCATGTATTAGTTGAAAGAGAAACCGATAAGCTCTTAAAATGCCTTAGAAGTGATAATGGTGTTGAATATTATTCTGTTGAGTTTGATGAGTATTGTAGCAAGCATGAGATTAGGCATGAGAAGATGGTTCCTTATACTCCTCAACATAATGGAATGCCTAAAAGAATGAACAGGACCATTTCTGAGAGGATTAGAAGTATAGTCTTCCGCTAAGTTGCCTAAAAGCTTCTAGGGTGAGGCCATGAGCACAGATTGTTATTTGATCAACAGATCTCCCACACATGCCTTAGACATTGACATACTAGAAAGGGTTTAGAGTGACAAAAAGGTTAGTTATTCTCATTTGAGAGTCTTTGGCTGTAAGGCTTTTGCACATATGCCCAAAGAATAAAGGGCTTAGCTTGACTCTTGGGATATGGTGATGATAAGTTTGGATACAAACTTTATGATCCTAATAATAGAAAACTGATTCAAAGCAGAGATGTAGTTATCAGGGAGGATCAAACAGTCAAGGACTTTGACATGGAAGAAGTTCCTCAAACTAAATCTCATGAAAGCTTGGAAAAGATAAAAGAACATTCAACCTCGACTAAACGTGAAGAGCCAACTTAGGATGGACAATTATTTCCCACCTAGTAATGTTGAGGGTGAGGATGTGGTGTGTGATAATATTTCTAATGGGTTTGTTAATGATATTAGACAAGAACAGGGAGATTCTGATCAAGGGCAGCCAATTAATGTGAGAAGATCAACTCATAAACCAGTTCCATCAACCAGATATCCATTATCAGAATATGTGACAATTAATGAATGTGGAGAACTAGAAAATTTCAGTGAGGTCAAAGCTCATATAGAAAAGAAGAAGTGGTTGAAGGCAAGGCAAGATGAGATGAAATCTTTGCATAATAATCACATCTATTAGTTGGCGGATCTTTCTAAAGGGTCTACAAGATCAAATATGAAGAAAATAACACACAACCAAAGTACAAGGCAAGGCTGGTGGTGAAGGGCTTCAGATAGAAAAAAGGTATTGATTTCGATGAAAATTTTACTCCTATTGTTAAAATATCTTCTAGTAGGATTATTCTGACTTTGGCTATAAGTTTGGATTTAGATGTTGAATAGTTAGATGTGAAGACGGCCTTTCTTCATAATGATCTTGAGGAAACCATATACATGGAGCAACCAGAGGGTTTTGAAATTAAAGGAAAGGAACATATGGTATGTAGACTGAAAAAGAGTTTGTATGGTTTAAAGTAAGCTCCTATACAGTGATACAAAAAGTTTGATTCTTTTATGGCAAAAAATTGGTACAAGAAGTCTGTTTCTGATCACCATGTGTTCATCAAGAGGTTTGATAATGATGACTTTATTATTCTGTTACTTTATATAGATGACATGCTGATTGTAGGACATGATGGAGTCAAGATTGCAAGTTTAAAGAAGAATTTGAACAAATCCTTTGCAATGAAGGATTTGGGATCAGCAACATAAGTCTTGGGGATGTCCATTCGGCATAACAGGGGAGCTAGAAAGCTTTGGGTGTCACAGGAAAAGTACATAAAAAAAGTACTTAGAAAATTCAACATAAAAAATACAAAGTCAGTTGAAGTTCCACTTGGGAATCACTTCAAATTGAAGAAAAGTAACTTAAGTGTAACAGAGATGAAGGAAATAAGAAAGGTTCTTGACACTTCTGCAATTAGTAGTTTGATGTATGCTATAGTTTGTACAAGGCTAGATATAGCATATACAGTTGGCAAGTTGGCATACATTTAGCAAATCCAAGCAAAGAATATTGGTAAGTAGTTAAATGGATAATGAGGTACTTGAGAGGTACATCTAAAATATGTTTATGTTTTGGAAGTAACAAATCTTTATTGGTTGGCTACACCGATGCAGACATGGCAGGTGACTTGGAGACAAGAAGGTCAACATCTGAGTTTGTTGTTAATTTTGCTAATGTGGTTGTGTCTTGGCGTCTAGGTTATCAAAGTGTGTTGTATTATCCACAACTGAAGCAAAATTTATTGTTGCTTCATAGGCTTACAAAGAGATGCTATGGACAAAGAGATTTTTGAATTAAACAGAAGAAATACATTGTACACTGTGATAGCTAGAGTGCAATTCACCTGAGTAAGAATTCAAGTTTTCATTCAAGGAGCAAGTACATTGATGTGAGATATCACTGGATAAGAAATATGTTGGAAAGTAAATTTCTTGAGCTAACAAAAATTTATATTGAGAGGAATGTTTCAGACATGATGACTAAAATTGTATCAAAGGAGAAACATATTTATTGCAAGAATGGAGCAGGCACGGATGGAGCTTCTCATGTTGGTTAGAGGTATTTCATAGAGTTGGGAAGGGGAAGTTTGTTGGGTTGTCTTTCCTCTATAAATACATGAAACTGTAACCTTATTTTGGGTAAAACTAAGATTTTGCGGATTTGGTTAGTTGAAAAGAATAAAAGCAATGTATGACGCTTTTTTCTTTGGTTTTTCTATTTTTGGGTTTTGGAGAAAAACTGTCGATACAAAGGGAGAAAGAAAATTATGTTGATTAAAGAAATGTTAATATTTTGTTCAGATTCACTTACAATTATCAATGGTAACTTTGTCAAGTTCTTATTTGTAATCTGTAATTCTTTATTTTCTTTCTTAGCTAATACAAATTTTGTAGAAAGTACAATAAATTAATATTGGGGAGTTTGTTCTCCAATAGATTTGTTCTGTATCAAGTTATGATATAATGAAGTTGATCTTGGTCGTTTGCCCCGTGATTTTTTCCTCAAATTTAGGGTTTTTCACATAAAATTAATTTGTCTGCTCTCTCTATTTATTTGATACTTCTTGTTCTTATGTATTAAAATAGGAGATTTGTATTTGATATGTTCGGTTAGTCTCAACAATAGAAGGATATAGTCGACAGCAATTGCTTCTTGCACGGGGGCAGTTTCTTCTAGGCAACCGTTTGAGTGTGGATTAAGTGAATGTTTTAAGCAATTCATAGCTCATTATATTTGGTTCTTTGGCTTGAAGCATATGCCTTCAACGTCTTTCGTTTCAAGTTTTTTTTCATTTTGAGTTTTTTTTTTCATTTTGAGTTCTTCTGATTCCAAGAATTTTCTAATTAGTTGTTTGATCAATCTTATCTGTTGGCCAGTCCTACAATTTTGTGTTAAATAGTCAACATTGACTACTTTGTGAGCTTTTTTTCCTAAGTCATTCACACGCTTTCGAGAAACTTCTTCTCCACTCACTATTTCTACACATTAATTCAAAAATTAGGTCCGATTTATGGATGATTATTCTCGTTTTATATCAATTTGTCTCTGAAAACTGTTAGCATAAAACTGTTAAACGAAGATTAAGATTTAATAAATAGGGCCACTTACCAATTTGATCTGGTTGTCCGATCCCATGCAAGAGGTAGATGATAAATAAAAGAAAGTAAGCCGTGACTTGGGCGAATGGATGACATGCCATTTTCAATGTATGGGCTCACAAACAAAGAAAGCAGTCAATGTTTACGTCCCCATCTCCGGTAGAGTTTGAACGTTGTGAGGTCTTCCCCCATTGTACACGCCTCTCCCCCATTCCACCTGCGCTCACCCTGTCGTAGTCTCCACTGCGCACCTCCATTCTTCTCCCTTAGATTTGTGATCCACAGTTGATACTGAAATAAACTTATAGTCAGTTTTTTTTAATGAAGAAATCCAAAACTACTTTGTAGCAAGTGTTCTATTTTTTGTTGCAAAAGTGGCTCTTTGCATGTAGGAGAAGAGGCGGTGCAACGGGCGGTAGAAAGAATTTTGTACGTTCTGGAGCCTGCCGGCCAGTAGTTTATTCTTGAGTGTTCGTCGATAATCTCTTAGGGTGGTTTGTTTGCAGTTTGTTGCGTTTTGTTAGCATGACTCTCAAGGGTATTAGCATCGATCTTTGGTCAAGGTGAAGGATGCGATGTGTCTTTCTCATCTTTCCTTTTCTTCTTCTTTAGTATGTCTATTTGATTGTAAATTTGTAGTTAAAGTGATGGGATCCAAGTTCTTTTCCATCTGTATATACCTACCTACTTACCGCATGGCTGGGGTTTTTAGTAGTCTTGGATCACCAAAATCATGTGGCATAGCCAAGGGACCATGTTTGGTGGTATTTTTGTGTTGCTGCACCTTCTCTGCTCTCCCCTTTTTGCCTGAACTTGTATCTTAGCATATATCCTCACATCTACTCTTCAAATTTTCATGCTATATTAGTTGTGAAAAGGATTTGAAGAATTTTTAGATGTGTTTGTTACAGGACTCCTACTTGGTGTTGTCTTCATGGTTTTCTGGGTAGTTCGTGTAAAGTTGTGGTTGTTATAAGCCACGGTTTTTATAAATAATATGCTCATTTTGCCGTGGACAAAGAAAAGAGTTATGTAAAACTTGGCCCGCGGGCTCGGTGTGATTTATTATTAGCTCGATACGAGTAGCGTGCGGGCAGTTCGTTTTGATCGGTCTGGTGATAAAAGGATCCTTATGTGTTATTGTGGGTTTAGATACTAGGCGCGTTTTAGGTTGAGTTTTCTCGTAAGCTCCAATTGTCTTGTGTTTCATTCGATTTTGTGATGTAGATTAAAATCATGTTCGTGTCTGTTTTGTATTTGCCATGCATTTGTGTCCGGTTAGGATATAATCATGTTGTATATATTTTGGACGTATATCTTTCTCTTTTCCCTTCCCTTTTTTTCTTTGTTTTCTTTTTTTTCTCTTTTTTCACTTTCTCTCCCTCATTCCTTTTCTTCTTCTTTTTTCTTTTTCTCATTTTTTCCTTTTTTCTCCACCTTTCTTTTCTTCCTTCCCCTTTTTCCCACTACATTTTCTCTTCTCCCTTCCCCACCCTTTTTTTCACGGTTGTTTCACGGCTGTCACCCCCCCTCTTCTCCCTCCTTCCTCTCCTTCTCGTCTCTTTCTTCCCTCCCTTTCCCTTCTTCCTTCCTCTCCTCCTTCTCCTTCTCCCTCCTCCCTCCTCCCTCTTCCCCTTTGCTGGGCCACCCTCCCTCTTCCTTCTTTTTCTCCTGGACGCCACCACCACCGGCCATTGCCATTTGGGCCCTCCTTTTCTCCTTTTCCCCCTTTCTCTTTCCCCCAATTGAGGACATGCCTTTTTCCCCATTCTTTTCATTTTTCGTACACTCGTGATGTTTGCATGAAGATCTCTGTGATTAGATATGTAGCTAGATCATTGTATCATATAGATTTAGTAATTTTCTTATTGATTTTGTGATAAAAATATGATTTTTATGGTTTGCGTGATTTTTAGTGTTTAATATAATAAAATAATCGTGTCGGCCTAAATTTATAAAATTTATCGGCTAAATCTACTTAACAATGGTTTGAACTTTAAAAAGATTATAATTTTATAATTTTTTGGCCAATCTGGGTGATCTCGTTTAACGTGCTCAATTAATTAATTAAAATAATAATATCTTAAGTTATATAATAATTAACTTAATTATCTTAATTAATTAAATAATATAAGATTGTTTTAATGATGATAAACTTTAACTTGCGAGCATGAGTTAGGTGTGACTCGCAATCTTTCAAGTTCTCTACATTAAAGTCACTACGACAAAATTATTACCAGGTTAAGTTTAAATAATTAACCCAAAATTTTAAGTTATTTTTCATAATTTTACTAAGATCTTATTTTCGATTAGCATGACAAGTATTTCAATTAAATCACCCTTAGTCTTTTAGGCATTTTAATATCTTCTGTTAGATTTAAGTGCACGGGTTAAATCCCATAAATAATTTCATTATAAACCGAGATCGTCATTTCTTCATCTTTATTAATTTATTTGAATCTCGTGCAATTTTGGCACGCTCAACATGTTTATGTGATAAGATTGCAGTGAGATGTGGAGTGTTTAATTTTTTTGCATTGGATGTCATGATATTTGTTGTATTTAAAATTGTTTGTATGTTATTGCATGCACACATCATTCAAGGTTTAATTAGTAGTCTACATTTGGTAGGTCATGTTGAGTCAAGCTCGTTGAACTAAGATATGTAGTGCAATATCCCTTAGTTTATTCTCATATCTAATACATACTTGGGTAAGATCCAGTTTGCTATTGAGTTTCTTTGTAAGAATGAATTATAGATCTTTAACTTCAGTTAATCAGAATGAACTATAGATCTTTAACTTCAGTTAATCAGAATGAACTATAGATCTTTAACTTCAGTTAATCACTTTTGAAAAGATAAATTAGGCGCATTAGTTTGCACTTTGGGCTAGGTTGTTGCCCATTACTTTGCACTTTGGGTCGGGTCATCTTTTTAAAAGTGATTAATCAAGTTAAATATTTATAAGTACATCCTCACTTTTATGTTGGATCTTACTCGGGAGGTGTTAAATGTGATACTATTTTTTTGGTTATATACAATCCACTCACCTTTAGGAAATTTCATCTTCAAAATTTCTTTTTTAGGCTTCTTGGATTTCTTATATTCCACCCCTCTTTTTGCAAGAAATTCTATCCACCAGATTTTTGCCTTGGACTTCCTCTTTCTTGGTCTAACCTACTATCCAATATGATCTTAAGTTGGCTCTGATAACATTTGTAACGACCTAGCCCAAAATACAAACTAAGGGGTCTAAATTATTTCTTCAAAAATAATTAATCAAGTTGAATATCTAAGTGCATCTCCACTTTATATCAGTTCTTACTCTAGGAATTGTTAGATGTAAGACTATTTTTTTGAGTTATTACATGTAATTTTCCTCACAAATCCGTTATGACTTCTCCGTGTTTGATTTGTTACTTGGTTTTATCATAGTTTTGATTGAGATCATAGGACATGGTTATTGGCATTAATTGGATCCCACTACCTACGAACCAACTTATCAAGTTTTTCAGATTAATAAAATTTAAAAGTTGAGACCCTTTTACAAGAATTTCGAAAACATGGGATTCTAATCAAAAGTCGTTTCAGCGCTACTAATTAACATTTCTTAGGCCTTATACGTATGGTATGGTTTGCAGATTTTTAAGCATGCATATGGATAGGAGCGTGACACGCACTAAAGTGTTTGATTTGACAGTTAATTTATATTTATATATATGAGCTTTATTACTTGTTAGTAGTGTGTATATCTTGCATATATATACTTTACGTTGAGAGTGTTCATGTCTTGCAATGTTGTGGTGATTGTGATGTGACTTCCCATTGAGTGTGTATGGGATATGATGATGATTATGGTTTAGGCTCTATTCGCCATAGCACCAACATGTTACCGTCAAGTATCTCTAGTTCATGTTCATATATATTCTAGTGATTATAATTATATCTTATTGGTCATATTTTGGTATGATGACGTAGGTGTAGAGAAGTTTTGTTTTTCTGTTGAAGTTTTCGTTGATGATGAGTCATCCATTTGTGAGTTTGCAATTGTTTTTTATAGTTATTTTTAGACCAGTAATCTTTGATTACTAACATATATTTTCAATATAATATGATATTGTAAGTTTGGTCGGAGGAACGTAAGGATTGAGAATGACTCATGGGGATGCTCACTTGTCTGCTGTTGTATGTTGTCTTTACTGATATGCTAGTGAACCATTGATGTAAATACTATGTGGGGCTAGTGAATCAATATTATTACCCATATAAGGCTAGTGAGCCATATAATGAAACTAATATTTTGGGCTAGTGAGTCACTTTAAACTCATGAGTGAGAGCCCTTATGCGTTGAAATACAGAGTTGTGCAATCTTAGAATATATGAAAATTATTATTAATAACATGTATTTGAACTATTTTACAAACGATATAATTTGGGACATGCAGGTTTAACTATTTTGTATAGAAATTCTCTAAGCCATGCAGTCAATAAATCATGTTACTTGTGCAGGTACTTGAAGTGAAGAAAAAACATTGGTTGGAGGAGTTTTTAGGCTTTATTTTATAGGTGGAAGGGCTTGTGTGAAGATAAGGCAAACCAATAATTGAAATAATGTAAATTGCGTTATAAATGTCATGTAAATGTGATGTAAACGAGTTGAACTACATCTAGATTGCTTTTGTATGTGAAATGCGTGAAATGTGAATATCTACATGTGGATTTTATAAATTGTGAAGTCATACAGGTTTATGCAAAAAAATTTGCATCATAGTTACAAAGTAGATTTTGCTTGATTTTTTCCAAGATTAAATTTTTTTTATAAATTCATTTAAAATGTCATATTTGCATAGAGCCCAATCCTAAGAGTCTTGTACATATTTTTAGTGTGATAATGTGTATTTTGAATGCGCGTTAAAAAAGTCAAGTTATATATAGAAAAGCTAATCCAAATGATTCTCAAAGAAAATTTATGGATAAAGTTAAGTGTGTATGTGTCTATATATATATATATATATAGACACACACACACACGGGAAACACTCTATTTTATAATGCAAGCAACATACACAAATTTTATTTATCTAATCTAATCTCGCATCCCAGAAACTATAGGCCTTCCCCCCTCTCCTCCCCTCGTTGCAATCCATGGCCAACATCACCTCGCCGGCGGCCGCAACCGACAACAAGGCCATCTCCGACTATGACACCAGCCACATCACCAACGTCAAGGCTTGGCTCACCATTGGATGGTGCAGGCAAGGATGTCCCCCGACTTCAATTACACCCCCAGGTGGTCACCCCACCTCCGCTCCTTTGCCTCTCTCCACTCCTTTGCCTCTCTCTCCCAATCCAAGACGAGACAAGGGAGTGGAGGTGGGGCGACCACCCGGGGGGGTGTAATCGAAGTTGGGGACGTCCTTGCCGATGGCATTGAACTAGGTGGCAAGTCGGGCCTTGACGTCGGCAATGCAGCATGTGTTAAAGTAGGAGACGGCCTTGCCGTCGACCTCTGTCGCCAGGGGAGGAGTGGGGAGAGAAGGCATATAGTTTCTCGCATGCCAGATTAGATTGGACGGGTAAAATTTGTGTACGCTACTCGCGTTGTAAAGATATGCAGCGCAGCAAAGTATTTCCCATACATGTATGTTTAATAATATTAGGGTTAAATTTCGAAGATGTCGCGTATCCGCCGGCGAGTCTATAGCTTGGAGATGCTCAATCTCAGCCTTCCAATGCGAATCTGACGCCTCAAAACGAAACCGCGGGAAGATCATACGAAAGTGGTTTGCGTGCGCTTCACGCTCACACCCACGCTACTGAGCGGAGTCACCCCTCAAATCTCCCACGACGACTCTGATAAGCTTACACGCATACTTTTCTTCCCTGTAACAACCCCCCGCCGCTTCCCAAATCACCCCTAACCATCTGCCATTATTACACCAACTCACCGCTGAGACACCCTCCAATTCATCTAAAACAAAAGCCCTCATTCGTCATTTCACAAAAGATTCCGCCCTTCTTTTATCGTCGCCGTTTCGTTTCGTCGCCGGCGACGATGGCGGTCAAGAAGAAGACAACAGGGGCGGCGGTGGAGGAGGAGA
This sequence comes from Piper betle, assembly GCA_033002965.1. NCBI lineage: Eukaryota > Viridiplantae > Streptophyta > Magnoliopsida > Piperales > Piperaceae > Piper > Piper betle. The sequence continues at coordinate 160,554 of JAURVB010014602.1, read as the reverse complement.
GGACGATGGGGGAGTTTCTCGCCTTGCCCATCGCCATCTGCGACAGCCTCCGCGACGCCGCTCGCTCTGCCCACTCTTTCAAAGTCGAATGCTCCCACCTCTCCGACCACGCTGCCGACCTTTCCAACAAGCTCCGCTCCCTCGTCCCCTTCTTCCTCCCCCTCCTCCGCCTCCTACGACCGCCCCGTCCGACGCATCGCCGCCGAGGCCACCAAGCGCCTGGACCGTGCACTGGCCCTCGCCCACCGCTGCCGCCACTCCGGCATCCTCCGCCGCCTCGTCACTATCACCTCCCTCGCCGACTTCCATAAAACCCTAGACCTCCTTGACGCCACGGCTGGGGACCTCCGGTGGCTCTTCTCTCTCTTCGCCGGCAACGCCGCCGCCGTCGACCTCCTAACCCTACCGCCCATTGCCAGCGGCGACCCGATTTTGGGTTGGGTCTGGTCCCTTATCGCCGTCGTCCAGATGTCCCCCGCAGCCGCCGAACGCGCGGATGCGGCGGCGTCGCTCGCCATCCTCGCCGCCGGCGAGGAGCCCTACCGGAAGGCGATCGTCGACGAGGGCGGGGTGCCGCCACTGCTCCGGTTGTTGAAGGAGTCAGCGTCGCCGGCGGCGCAAATTGCGGCGGCCACTGTTCTCACGCACCTCGCCACCACCCCCGACCGCGTCCGCGCCATCGCCGACTCCGTCCCCGTCGTCGTCGGCGTGTTGTCCGTCTCCGCCTCGGCCAAGGTCCAGGCGCAGGTGGCGGCGCTGGTGTCGAACATGGCTGCGCTCGACTGCGAAACCCGGGAGGCTTTTGGCCAGGAGAACGCCGTACGCCTCCTGGTCGCCGTCCTCTCCTCCACCCCTGCCGCCGCCGTCACACAACATAGGCAAGAACTCAAAATCAAATTTGCCGAGGCTCTGTGGAAGCTATCGATGGATGGAAACGTATTGAACAGTAGACGAATCGTGGACGTCAAGGGCCTCCCTTGCCTCGCCGGGCTCGTGGAGAAGGAGACGGGCAAGCTCCGGTTCAATTGCATGATGGCGTTGTCGGAGATCTGCGCCGCGGCGGAGAAAGACGCCGAGTTCAGGAGGATTGCATTCAAGACCAGCTCGCCGGCGGCGAAGATGGTGGTCGACCAGCTGCTCGCCGTCGCCGGAGGGGTTGCGGGTGACATGGAGCTCCGGTCTCATGCAGTTCGGTCGATTGGGTCGTTAGCGCAGGCATTCCCGGCGAGGGAGACGAGGGTAGTGAAGATTCTTGTGGAGGGGCTGTCACACAGGGAGCTCAAAGTGGCGGTGGAGGCCGCCATTGCCCTCGCCAAGTTCGTATCTATCAACAACTACAACCGGGCGGAACACTCGAAGACGATCATCGAGTTCAACGGGGTGACGCCACTGATGAGGCTGGTAAGATCGGGGGGAACTGCTCAGGTCCACGGACTTGTTACTGTCTGTTGGTTGGCGTTCAATGTACCCAACAGCAAAGCTCTGGAGCTGGCAGGGGCGTTGAAGGAGCTGGAGTGGGCATGGAGGGCGCCATTGCTGCAGCACCACCCATGGTTGAAGGACTTGCTTTTGCCTGCTATTCGAAATCTTGAGGCCTTTCGATCTGGGTTGTTTCCTTTTCACAGGCAAATGTAAGTGACGCCGAAGGAAGCATAGGATCAAATCAACAAACGATGAATCGGTTGGGGGTCTTGTTTGAAGATTCGGCACAGTTGGGTGGTAAGAATTGCTCAATCTTCTCCATGTTACGAGGAGTGTACATATGCATGGTAGAGTTGCTGGGTATGAAACCGTGAGTAGTTGTTAGATTCTGTAGGATGTTAATCGGAGACAACTAGTGCATCTTCTTCAACTGGTCAATTGCAAGATTTCTATGCCAGTACTCACTCCTACTATTCATTCTTTACTTCGATTTTTAACTCCACCATATTCCTTCGCCTTCATCGATGCTACTATTGACGATTGCTTGGCTACGATGGTATGCTCTCTTACGGATGGAATCAACCCAATCAAGTTAGTCTGTGGGTTTGGTTTGATCCTGTGCTGCTTGTTTTAAAATTTAAACAAAAGTTGGGCTTTAATTGACCATTTATTTGTTTAGCATGAAAATAATATAAATAAAAAATAAAATATAAAATAAAATATTCATTCCCACTGGCACCACACGCATATCAAATTTTTTTATAATAAAATATGATTTTATAAAATTTTTATATAAATGCATTTTAATTAAAATTAAAATTCCTTCTAACTAAATTTCAAACTCAAGAAATTTTGTAACTTTAAAATTTTATGTTTTTTTCGTGTAATTTTACGGAAGCCAAGCATACCTTAATAAAATCTTTAAATAAAATTATTTATGCATATTGATAGTGGAGGTCCCATGTAATATAATAAAAATTCCTCTTCTTAACCTTTGTTCTCTATTTTCACCTACCTAAGTTCTTAGCTCATCTCATTCAAGCTCTTACTCATAAGCTCAATTACAACAAAAGAACTCAATTAATAAAATGGAAAAAACCCAAAAAAAATATGACGAAAATTTACAAAAAAAAACTCGCCTTTTTTCACTTTTCTCCCACCTTTACCTCACCTAATAACCTACTTTATCTCATTTAAATTATTATTTATAAACTTTACCAAGCCTGCTTTCATCAAGTTGAAGGATATTAAGAATCCATTTTTTCACCTTTATCGTGTATAATTTTTTACTCATTAATTTGTTTAATAAACATAATAATAATTTCACTTTCTTCACCACGTTCCCTCTTTATCTCACCTAAATTAAATTCTTGTTTAACGAGGAAAAGAAGGTGAGTCTTGATGGATTTATTTTTTTATAATAATTTTTTAGGCCTTTTTAAATGATTTTTTTACATTTATTAATCAAATTATTTTATTATAAGTAGGTTTATTTTGTATCCTCGTAAATAGAGTTTTTTTATGAGAATGGTTAGTGAAATTTACTTGTACTTTGCGTGGACTGATCAAAAATGACTTTGGAGGGGGAAAAATCACGATGCCAAAATTTTCCTAATAATTACATAAAAATTTCAGCTGGCCTCGAGTTGGTCGTTCCCACTTTTTGGGCATGTTGAGACAGTTGACTTGTGTTAACTGTCCTGCCTACTTTTAGGAGGTCGGCATATTGAGTCAGTTGACTTGCCTTTAATATCCTGCCTACTTTTAGAAGGTTGGCAGTGGTAGTTTTGCAGGCCAACAGTTCACAATTCTCTTATGAAAGTGTGAACTTTGATCATCTCTGTGGGGTGCAGGATGGAGGAGGAGGGTTGTACCTTGTTAAGGTTTGCAAAGACACTATTTTGTGGCGATTCTTTTCATACCATCTTCTTCTCACTCTTTTCATACCAGCCCACTGCCTGTTGAAGCAGGTTTTGCTGTCAACCCAGGTGGGTCTTGTTGCATCATCTACATCTTATTACCGTAGTAGATAGATGCCATACGTGGGTATGTTTTACATCTTTTCCATATTTTGTTGTCATTTGGCATAGGGTTTAAGGTTCCAAAGTTTTCGAGTAAGCAAATTATTGAATGGTTCACTTGAGATAGTATGAATAGTTGTGGAAGATGCCTATGGAACGGATTTTGATGCAGAAAAATTTGGCACTTGTACATTAGGTTAACATGGCTATAGCAAATTAAGCTTGAGTTTGCGAATTAATGAATTTAATAGTAAAAATTTTGTGCTCTCTTTTGTTCTTTGTCTTTTAAAAACTCTACCCACTAATATTTGAACGTTGTCGATTTTAAGCCGGGACAAAAGAGAAAGGTTAGGGTCAAGAGGACACCTAGCCATTTAAAATTTTATTATTTATAATTATATAGATCTTAGTTTAAGATCTATGTTTCCGGTGCCTTTTGGATATTAGGTAGAAGGAGAAGATGTTTTTCTGAATTTGGTTTTTCAAAATTCAGATGCCATTAACGACTGTAGGTTGAGGTCTAATCCTTGATTTGCTAATATGTTGTAGACAAGAAGACTAGGCGTTCTTAGAGATTGGCCCAGAAATCGGGCATTTCTCCTTCCTCTGATGATTAATCTCCTGATAACTACTTGAAGAGGGACATTTTTTTGACTCGCAATCAACAAAAGGAACTAGACACGCATTTCTTTCTTGAAATTGGTCTAGCAGTTGTCTAACAAATTAGCTATTTTCCAGATTTGTGTCAGATATTTACAAGTTTGTTAAAGAAATAGAAAAGAGAGGCTGATCAAAAGATCCCTCTCATCACTCCTAAGGTTACCGTCCTTTTTTCTGTTTCCATTGTACAAAATACAAATGATCGTGGAATATGAATTAGTATTCTCTACTAAATTCTATTGTCGGGTAATGCAACAAAAAAATGATAAGGAGTGTGGCTTATACGTTCTTTACTTCATGCAAGCATTTCTGCGATTTCCTCCAACAACTTCTCAACAGAGGAAACATCCACGTATTTTGTAAGTTGGAAAATCTATTTACACTTTCGTTAACAGACGGCAAATTTTTCTATTTTTTGTGCTCATTTCTTTTGCCAAGTCTGATGATTATTTCTTCATGGTCTAGGGGAAAGGTATGTGGCAAAACCGTGCTAAACTGGAGGCATTCTGCCAAGAAATGCAGTCACTTTGCCAGCTTGGGTTAGATGAAAAATAGATATGTATATCCTCAGATTGGTAGACGATGACACGGATTGATCATGTAGCTTCAATGTACGTTGCATTTAGGCACTCTTTGTCAACAAAATACTCCCTCACTCTTTTGTAACAAGTTTTATATATAGATATCATTCTATTTGGTGCAACCCACTGTTGCACGAATCGGCCGGTTCCGTGCGGAATCGGCCGATTTAAATCGGATTGGCGCGATGCCGATCCGATTTCGGGGCCGACTCGGTCGGCCCCGAATCGGCCTCGGAATCGGCCGAGTTCGGCCGATTCCGACCGATTTAACTCGGAATCGGAATCGGCCGATTTAAATCGGAATCGGTTTTTTAATGAAATTACTAAAATACCCTAGGTATTATTTTTATTAAATTATTTAAACATGGGTAAAATGGTAATTTGGATTTTAAAAACCTAAAATCAAACCCGCTCCCCCCACGCCGCCGCCGCTCGTCCACCCGCCGCCACCCCGTTTCCGCCCTCCGCCGTGCTCTCCGACTCCGGGCTCGCCGCCGACCGGGCTACCGACCTCGCCGCCGACCTCGCAACGTCGCCGCCGAAGTGTGGCCGGACCGAATCGGGCTGTGACGCACGAATCGCCACGACTCGCCGCCGCTCCGGGCCTCCTGGCCGCCGGCTGCGGGCCGTTGACTGTTCGTCCGACCGGGCTGTCGACATCCTCTGACATCGCCGCCGCGAGACTCGCAGCCGACCGGGCCGGCGGCAGCGGCGGCGGCGATGGGGTAAAGAGTGGCATTATCGTAATTAAAAGTTGACTCGTGTCTAACTCGAGTCAAAAATAATAATTAATTCTAAATAATTTTAAAAAAATCTTAAAAAATATTTAAAAATATCAGAAACTATAATACACAGAATAATATCAAAATAACATCAATACCCAATTTTAATATATTTATATTATAAATTGTCAAATTATTATATATGACCGATTAAATTAATTTGGACCGATTCAACTGAACCGATTCTTGGCCGATTCAGACCGATTCCGATTCCAATTCCGACTCTCTGGAAAACCGATTCCGATTCCGATTCCGATTCATGCAACCATGGTGCAACCCATTAACTTCTTGTGTATATTTGCCCTACTTCATACCATTTTACAGAGTTGAGAGATTGATCATGAAAGCATTTTGTTCCTGTGTAATTGTTTAGCTCATTATACTGCTGGTTAGCAGGTTAGTTCCTGCCCCAACGCCTTCCAACTACCTCTGTTGCTGTTGATTTATGTGATGTGTATTCGTGTCAGCATTTCCCCTGCATTCCTATTATTAATTATCGATTATAAAGGTGTGAGTTCAAGTTCCTTAACATAGAACAAGGCATTGAAGGCCATATTCAAGCATTTCTCTGCAATTTTCAACCAATGAAACACTGCTTCAGGATTAAATATCAACAAGTACTGCAGTTTTCATGTTTCCTCACAATAAATCACGCCAACAGTTTCCCCTCACATTTGTGCCCAATTTTATCTAGTAATGTCAATTATTTGATCTTCTCTGAGTAGGCGGACCAAGTAAAACTAATTAAGCAATAACAATATAAAAAGAAAAAAGAAAAAGAATTCTAACTGCATTATGATTGTACTCCATGACCCTCTCAACCATAGCACAACTAAAATAAAAATCCCAAACCGGATATATTTTAGTAAATAAAAATTTTCAATTTGAGTGCGATAATATATGATTTAAATTGATCAAACAAAGAAAATGGATTATATTCTAGATTATTTAAGATTCTCAAACACTTGTCCTAAAAACTAAGCTTACCTTGCCTTTAATTTGGCCTAAACCCTAGATCCACACAGCACGTTGGATCCAGAGTAGTAAATACATAAAATTGACCCATGAGCTTGGGGCAAACTCCTCTACTCCTCAAACTCTTCTACTCCCCTTCAAATCATCAGGTGCCCCCACCCAAGCTCCACCTGGCAAACTCCTCTACTCCTCTTCAAATCATCAGGTGCCCCTACCTAAGCTCCGAAACCATTCGTAATAGGTATTATGCCTTAAGTGCCCCCACCCAAGTTCCGAAACTACTGTTAGGCCATTCGGGCCCCAAAAAGGGACTTTAAACAATAAAAAAAAATTCGCAATAGGTATTACAGGATTTTCTTTAAAAAATAAGGCTTTCTTATTAGCGTATATCATGATTGCATGAATCGGAATCGGAATCGGAATCGGTTTTCCATGGAATCGGAATCGGAATCGGAATCGGTCTGAATCGGCCAAGAATCGGTTCAGTTGAATCGGTCCAAATTAATTTAATCGGTCATATATAATAATTTGATAATTTACAATATAAATATATTAAAATTGGGTATTAATGTTATTTTGATATTATTCTGTGTATTATAGTTTATGATATTTTTTAAATATTTTTTAAGATTTTTTTTAAATTATTTAGAATTAATTATTATTTTTGACTCGGGTTAGACTCGAGTCAACTTTTAATTACGAGAATGCCACCCTCCCCTCTCTACCCCCCGCCGCCGCCGCCGGCCCGGTCGGCGGCGAGCCTCGCGGCGGCGATGTCGGAGGATGTCGGCAGCCCGGTCGGACGAACCGTCGGCCGGCGGAATCGCGGCGGAAGCGTCGGACGGCGGAAGGTGAGTTCGGAACGGGCGCAGCGTCGGACGGCGGTGGGGTGGTCGGAAGGTCGGGCGGAGCGTCGGACGGCCGAATCGCGGCGGAATTGCGGCGGAATTGGGCGGAAGCGCGGCGGAAGCGTCGGACGGCGGAAGCCGAGTTCGGGCGGCGGTCGCAGCGTCTGCGGCGGAATCGCGGCGGAGGGCGGAGCTGAGGTCGGAATCGGGCGGCGGTGGCGTGGTCGGACGGAGCTGAGGTCGGACGGCGGAAGCGCGGCGGAGGGCGGCGGAGCGAACGCGGCGGCGGAATCGGGGGAGAGGGTTTGATTTAGGTTTTTAAATCCAAATTACTATTTTGCCCATGCTTAAATAATTTAATAAAAATTATACCTAGGGTATTTTGGTAATTTTACAATAAAACCGATTCCGATTTAAATCGGCCGATTCCGATTCCGAGTTAAATCGGTCGGAATTGGCCGAAACCCGCCGATTCAAGAGCCGATTCGGGGCCGACCGAGTCGGCCCCGAAATCGGATCGGCGCGACGCCGATTCATGCATCACTGGCGTATATATAAGTCACTACCATCCACTACAACCGATGTGATACAAAACCAACAACGAAGACGAAAACTGCTTCATATGGGGGGCCTCCCTAAGAGGGGGCTGCTATTTAATACCGGAAGGTGTGATGCTGAAAGAAAGACTTTTACGTTTTAGCTTTTTGGTTAAAATCTGCGTTCCTGTTGGATGTATGCAAGTCTGCATTAGTTGCTCTTTTTTGTTTTCCAACATTTTGATACCTCGGAGCAAGCCACATTGCCAAGTTTGTACTTTTTGGAAATGATTATCTTGGTTAATGGGCGTTGGTAGATTTATGTCATGCAGTTGAAATGTTCGAAGATTTGGCTCTTGATTTTTTACGGTTCCATTATTATTATTATTATTATTATTATTATTATTATTATTATTATTATTATTATTATTATTTTGTATGATTTGCATTTCCTAACGTATTTTTTGAAATTGTCAATGTTGGAAGTCAGATCATGTGTTCTTTTGCAGCTATTTCGGAAAATGACAGTCAACATATGCATCTTGGATGGATGCGTGATCCGACCTCGGTTGTTGGTGGTCTTTCTCGGGCGATCAACGTCTGCTTCTGCAGTTGTCATTAATATTAAGCGTGTTAACTGTTAAACATCAAATTAGCTGCCACTGATTGGTGTATAAAGAAGCTAAGTGCCTGTTTCTATCTCAACAGCTGGGATGAAAGCCTACCCCCTGGAGCTTTTGATTCATTAAAGTTGCCAGGGAAAAATAATTTCTTAAAGTTGCCCGCTTTGGTCTTCAATATGAAAGAATTGGCTTTTCCAAACGTTTGCTTATATTTCGGGTGCTCCAAGCTAAAGATAAAGAGAAGATACGGTTGGATTGTATCAGTAAAAACTTTATTGAGTCTTCTGGGACATGGATATCGGACGGTGCAATGTATAATACGTTTTTGATTGCAATCAACAAAAGAGCAGCCAGCTTCATGGACGGTGATGAAAAAGAAGATATTCCTGGTTCTCAGTGCACGCCCATTAGCTTAAAAAATGGGAAAGTTGGAAGGAGAGACCTGGTCAATTTGGTACAACTTGCGTGAGCCTAATTCTTTTTCGATCAGAGAATGAGCGCTAATCATTAATGCTTTGCTTTCCATTTCGAAGACTGCAGTGACCTGGTGCAAGCCGCGTAATGGTGCACATTGAAAGTCCCAGAGAATCCTTTCGCAATGGCGGTTATAACTTTCCTGTGTTCTTCGTCTGAGTTATATATTCAAGGTCGTTCAATATCGGGAGCTGCACGTGCCGTCTGCATCATATATTTAATAGTGTTCATCCCAACGAGGTGGTCGTACCAAATGCACAGAGTTCCTAACAGTTGCCATCGCACGAATAAGATAAACTCATAATGACTATATTCGTTTTATACTGTGCGTTTTGTGACAAAGAAAGCCATGTTTGCAGCTTGTTAATTATCCGGTTGGCTTTTACTGCTATTAACTTAAATGCAAAGCACTGGGTGTTGAAGGTGGTCCACATGCCATTTTGAAAAGAAGATTCCAACGGAGACATGGACCTGCCTACCTATGTTGGTGGTGGTGACTCATCCTGGCTTCTTCGGGGAAGACAGTTATTCGTGTTGAAAAGTATTGAAGTCTTCTTCTTCAAATCTTTTCTAGTATGTTGCAGTTGAATTTGTCATAGAATCATGAGTTATATGTAACAAGTAAGGTAACCAGGAGGCTCGTTGTTCGCGATATCTATGGGTTTCTTCTGCTATTTCTTGTTGTTTTTCGTGGTGATTCCTTGGGCTTTTTGTCAATTGGAAGGTATGTTCTGCTCTCTTTTTTTGCTTTTTTTGTTATTTTGTTTTTTTCCTTGGCCCAACACAAGTTGTAGCTGCTCTGTAGTAGAATCGAACCTTAAACATAAAAAACGTAGAGGTAGAGATAGGAAAGAGACTACATATGGCTATATACATATGGGTTTTAACTTTGTGGGGGACTATGGGAAAAGTTTTCATGTTACCGGATAGTTGTTGCCAACAATTTGCTTGAACGGGACTTCTCTTATTTATTTGGGTTTAAATTTTTAACAAGTTAAGCTATCTGAAGCCTAGAAATAACACATGTATGTTCTTCCCATAAATCTATCTTCTACTATTCATTTAGTGATGCAAGACGTTGATTCATAAGAAGTAGGGCCACTTGATGCCAGATGCAAAATGTGCTCTGTTTTGGATCTTTGAAATGGAGTCATTTCTTTCAAATAGTTGTATTCTATATTTCATGTAGTATAAAGGCAGTTATTTCTATGCAGATTTTGTTAGCATAGATTGTGGAGGCACAAGTAATTACACGGACACAAGCACTGGCTTGACATGGGTATCGGATGCTTCTTTCATCAAAGATGGTGAGATTGCTGAAGTGAAAAGCTCTAATGTGAGTAAGTCTCAATATAATTACCGAAGAGACTTCCATGCAGATACCCAGAAATATTGTTATTCTCTAAGTACAACCCAGAGAAAAAGATACATTGTTAGAGCTACATTCTTGTATGGGAACACTGAAACAGGAGATACATCTCCCAGATTCATGCTGTACCTGGACAGCACCTTATGGGCTAGCATATCAATTGGTGATGCTTCAAGGATTTATGTTGAGGAGATGATCCTAAAGGCTCCCAGCAGCAAAGTTGATGTTTGTGTCTGTTGTGCATCGACTGGTTCTCCCTTCATTTCGACTCTGGAGCTAAGGCCACTGAATGGTTCAATGTATGCAACAGACTTTGAAGATGCTTTTTACCTTGCTGTCGCTGCGAGAATAAATTTTGGAGCTTTAACCACAGATGCGATAAGGTAAATTGTAACCAAATTGTTTGATCAGATCAAATTAGTGCTTTAGAATGCCTGGCAATTTATGCAGGCTAAATTGTAACCAAATTGCATTCCAGGTATCCCGATGACCCTTATGATAGGATGTGGGAATCTGATTTGAATCGACGACCAAATTTTCTTGTTGGAGAAGCTGCTGGAACACAAAGAATTAGCACAAACAGGAGCATCAGGGCAGGCACCAGAGAGTTTCCACCAGAGAAAGTAATGCAGACTGCTGTTGTTGGAACTCAAGGGAACTTGACATATAGGCTTAATCTTGAGGGCTTCCCTGCTAATGCTCGAGCATTTGCATATTTAGCTGAAATTGAAGACTTGGGGCCCAATGTTACACGGAAATTTAGAATGACCGAACCTTATGTGCCTGGATTTAGCACCGCTGTGGTGAATATTGCAGAGAATGCTGGAGGAAGTTACAGTCTTTATGAACCCAACAGCATGAACATGACATTGGAGTTTGTGCTCTCTTTTGCATTTTCTAAAACAGAAGACTCGACAGTAGGGCCACTTGTGAATGCACTTGAGATCAGCAGATATGTGCGAATTGCTTCTAAGACTGACACTAACGATGGTAAATTGATGGATAAATTGTACATTACTAGTTGTATATGTTTATAGAATGGTTCATACTGATCAGATTTATATTTTCTTTCCATTAAAAATCTTTTCAACTTGATGAACCTTGCTTTGAGGAACTTTACAGAATCTGTGAGCCAATGGATGGTAATCTTTTGTTTTTTTTTCTTAAAGTTGCTGCCCTGGATGCTCTGAGAAACATGGCCACTTCTGGTCCTTGGGGGGATGATTATGGGGATCCGTGTAACCCGATTCGCTGGGATTGGATAAACTGCAGCAATACTTCACCTCCAAGGATCACCAAGATGTGAGTTTCTGTTATGTACCTTTATACAAGAATATGCTCCTTTGGGTTAAGTATATATATGGCATCTCAACATGAAATGAATTTACAATTCTACACAAGGGCCTAGGATGATTTCTAACAATCCCAAGGAAAAATTATGTGACAGCATCTTGTCTAGAAAGAATCTCACAGGCGATATACCTCCTGGAATTGGGCTGATGGAAAGTCTGACAGAGCTGTAAGTAGCTTAATCTTTTTTTTGTTCTTCAGCAGTACTTAAGCTGTGTCATTCCTTGACTCTTATGTATTTTTCAGTTGGTTAGACGGCAATTCATTGACTGGGTCAATTCCAGATATGCGCAGTATGACGAGTTTGACTGTTGTGTAAGTTTTCTTTTTGAAGTGTATTTGCTATTAGGCTCCATTTAGTTATCATAAAAGAAACGGGAAATATATGAATTATATAAATGGTAATTCAAAGCATTAATTTCCTCTAAAAGTTATCTATTTTTAGAGTTTTTCATGGTAACATAGAAATAAGACTTCCACCCACGGGTGGAAATTTCATCTCCACAAAATTTCTTATAGAAAATACAAGGAAAGGAGGACTTTTTTATGTGAGAAATATTAAATCATATGCACCCTCAAATTTACATGACAACTAACTATTTGTAAATTATAACTGAGCTAATTTCATACGTTTTACCTCAATTTCATATCAACGAAATGGAGCCTTAAATATTCTAATATTTTATGTATGAAAACGTGCAGGCATCTTGAAAACAACCAACTAACTGGTCAGTTACCTTCTTATTTCGGTGATCTACCCAACTTGGAGGAACTGTATGTAAGATTAATGATGTTTATTTATGCACTATTCTCAACAAGATTTAATAAATATCATCAGTGCATGCCTATGAAACAAAGTGGAGTCCCTTTTCCTGTATAAATTGTGCCTCTTTACCTGCTACATGTAGCAGATTGTTATTTGCATTGTACTTGTAACATATATATTAGTTCCTTCTTTTTAATGATACATAAATTTATCTTATCAATTTGGTCATTGTAAGGTAACTATGTGCAAGTTAGTCATCTTCAATTTCATTACCACATTCAGATCATTTGAACTGGGTAATATGGTTGATTGGACATATTTGACTATGGAGCTTTGACGTATAACCAGTGAATGATTATGTGCTTCCAGAAGTATGAATTTATGGTTCTGTCTTTCTTTAGGTACGTTCAAAATAATTCTTTAAGCGGAGAAATACCATCATCGTTGTTGAATGGAAATTTGGTATTCCAGTAAGTGCTTGCTGCCTTTGCCACATAAAAGAGTTTATTTATGTAATTAAGTTGCTTTTATGTTGGCAAATCACTTGCATGTCTTCTATTTCTTTTTTCATTATTTTTTCAAATTGTAAAGATTTGGTTTTTGTTACCTTAAGTGGAACATAAAACATGAGCCCAATAATTTCAGCTTGTGGATAGGGAATACTCTTCTTTATGAACCAAAAGAAAGTTAGAAACTCAAAAACCTGATCATTTATTGAATTTAGCAGTGAAAGCAATTGATCATAGAGATGTAGAATTCATGTTGGTGAAGACAATGATGAATACTTTTTTAAAATAAAATTATTTTTTACCTAATTCTGCTAGTATCCTACTTCTGTTAGAATTGATGTATTCTTTCTTTCTAATAAACAGATATGATGAAAATCCATGGATATCTCAGAAGAGTAACAATTGGAAATTAATTCTTGGCATTTCAGTGGGAGCTTTTCTTGTATTTTTATTATTAGTTGGAAGCTTATTGTATTTAAGATATTTCCATAAAAAATCTGCCTCAGGAAGTGACCAAAGAAAACGTAGAGGTAATGTATTTGACTTCTACACACTTTTTACTAAGTAGCTACTTCCCTTATAATCTTCTTTTACAGGTGATTCACGATTCACTTCAAATCGTTCTAATGCACACTCAGTTGTGAAAGGTGCATCATTATTTATAGATGAAGCACCTGATGTTGCTTATTTCACGGTGGCTGAGGTGGAAAAGATGACACAAAATTATGCAAAGAATATTGGAAGAGGTAGTTTTGGTCCAGTTTATCATGGGAAAATGAAAGATGGAAGGGAAGTGGCAATTAAACATATGGCTGATTCTTCCTACCATGGAGCTCATCAGTTTGAAAATGAGGTATTCAAATGTGTTTCTTGGTAAAGTGACCGCCATGATCACTTCATTTTGAGAAAAACTTTTGGTTATTGACATATTTTCTTCTCTTTGTATAACGGGTTGGCTAGTAGCAATTTCATATGTGTTTACTTGAAATAACTTTTTCTGTCCTCATTTTAGGTTGCTCTCCTGTCAAGAATTCATCACAGAAATTTAGTTCCTCTGATTGGATACAGTGATGAAGGTTCACAAAGAAATTTGGTTTATGAATATATGCACAATGGATCTTTACGAGACCATCTACATGGTAATATTGTAACATTGCTACTATTTCCTCCACTCTATCGAGCTCCCTTAATTGGATTAAAAGTTAAAACAATGTCAACTCAACAGATCCATTGAAACTGAAGAATCTAGATTGGCTAACTCGTCTATGCATTGCAGAAGATGCTGCTAAAGGTATGAAAAAAGGGCATAGTGTTCTGATACTGTAGTTATTATCTGCTTTTTACTGCCGGCTATGTAACTGTGAATTCCTGAATTATAGGCCTTGAATACTTGCACAATGGGTGTAACCCAAGTATAATACACCGTGATGTGAAGACAAGCAATGTTCTTTTAGATATTAATATGAGGGCCAAGGTGTCAGATTTTGGTCTCTCGAGGCAAACTGATGAAAGTCTAACCCACATTTCTAGTGTCGCTCGGGGAACCGTAGGCTATGTCGATCCAGAGTAAGTATTAGTGATAAGTTTTCCGTTTTCCCATACTATATAGCCTTCAATTTTTGCTGATGACCATGGACGCCTCAGGTACTATGCCTGTCAACTGTTGACAGAGAAAAGTGATGTCTATAGTTTTGGGGTGGTTCTTCTTGAGCTCATCTCTGGAAGGAAGCCTGTTTCTGCTGAAGAGTATGGTGCTGAGTGGAACATTGTTCACTGGGTATGCTCTCTAAGATTACTTCCTTCTAACCTTAAAACTTCTAACTGTTTTTGGGACTACTAACAGATTCTACCATGGAACTCAAGTAAAACTTAAGATGTCATCTCGAGTTTTTACTTGGAACGCTCTCTTGGAGGGGATAAAATTCCACCTGATGCCTTGTTTGCTTATTTTGCTGACGTATAAGATAGAAGTTATAAGATATATGGTATATAAAGCCTTCTTGTTGGGCTTTTAAGTCGTTCAATTTAGACGAAAGAAATTAGTCTGACCAAATCCATTCTTCTCTTGTTTCGCCTGTTGACTATAACTTTTGGTTGCGTTAACAAATTCAACCAGAGGCAATGTTCACTCTTTCATCGGTGTATGTTTTTCTAGCCAATTATGAGATCACTTGTCTTGAAAAACTCAAATTCTTGAATGGTTACCAGCTTTTCTTGGTGGTCATGGGTAGTAACATGAGGATTCATTTTGCAGGCAAGATCTTATATAAGAAAGGGAGACGTTAATGCAATCATACATCCATCATTACAGGGGAAAGTCGAGATTGAGTCCGTCTGGAGAGTCGCAGAAATTGCGATTCTAAGCGTGGAACCACACGGTGCTTCGAGGCCAACCATGAAAGAAGTGGTGTTAGCTATCCAGGAAGCAGCTGCAGTTGAAGGAAGAAGTAGAGAAACAAGTGCATCAGATTGTTCTTCCCTTCAACCTGCCCAGCTGCGGATACATTCCAACCCGCTTGACCTTAATGTTTCTGCTTTTGATGCCGATAGTCTTCTTCCATCTGCTAGATAGAAGTTACTACTATTAGGATGTAAAGGGATAGTGTTTGTATGGTTTTATTTTTTAAGATTCGGTTTATGTGCAAATACATTTTTTGGAGCACTAAATAGAAGCATTTATGATTAAAATTATCATCATCTGCATTGTATATGTGATAAACTAGATTTGGTCTTCTTTAGTATAACACCTAGGAGCTTAATAAAATATTTTTTTAATAATATTTTGATTTTTTTTGTCTTCTTGGTGCTACCCATATGATGAATTTTACTACACAGGAATAGGAATCTCACTGGCCCAAGCGGGCCACTGGCCGACCAAGCCATCTCTCGTCAATAATTTGACTCTCTCTGCCATGAGCATTGAGAGGTGAGACAGGTCCACCGTCCAAACTCCCACTCAAAAAACAGAAATCTCTTTCTTTGATAAGTTCAACAATCCTCTCATTACCAATTCGTCTATTCTTTCAACCAATTTCTTCTTCTACGGCAACATATGCATGGTACAAATTTAATGCAACGTACCAATGTGAATTCTCAATCTCTTCTAGCACATAAAAGGCCCAAAACATGATAATTGATTGTGTGTGTATACAGAGTTTGATTGCCGTGGTCGTCAAGCACCAGTAATCAAATCCAAAAAAATGTTTGTGGACACCATTTGATTAATTGGAGAGAGGTACTAAGTACTTACCAACTTGGTCTTTTGCTTCCCAAGCAGGTGTCTTCTTTCCAAGCTACATCAAATAAGTCAACAATTTCTTTTTACCAGCTCCCATCCCTTTTGGATCCAAGTTAATCAACACAAGTTAGATGGTGGTGCTTCTAGTTATAAAATTATTGTGTGGTCTTTGTTGCCTTTGATTGTTGAATATACATTACTGGTGGGTTTTCTTATTGGTGGGGTTTTAGAGCTTTTTACACCCACCCAAGTTGGCCACTGTTTGTTCACGAGCCATGACCATTCATAGAGGATCTGTATTTGGTTATTGCCTTGATCATTGGTTTAAGAAACAAATTTCATTTTAAAGCACAATTCTTGTGACTTGATATATATATGTATACAATGTGCCTGATGATGATTATTGAGGTACCAGAACTCCAAAATATAGAAAGCTGAGTATTTATAGTTTATGGTTTTCTCAATATAAAAAGGAAAAAGAAAACAGCTAAATTAGATAAGTCAAGCATCGGTTGGTCGTATGTACAGGTCATCAATCAAATATGGTAAGGAGGAATGATTAATGATGGCAGAGATGAAAAAACATCAGCATATGTTTTCTTAGAAAAAAGCATTTAGTGCCCATTTTATTAATAAACAAATTTCTTACAATAAACAAATCTAGTACCCGTGTTATTCATACAACCTTGACTGTGTATACCATTTTTTTCTAAAGCAAATAAACGTAGGTATGCCTTTACCGGATACATAATCACTTTTAAAATAGAAATTATATGTTGAGGTGAAGATGATGAACGAGATATACGATAATAAAGAGTATGGTATGTGTGTATATGCTTGTTATAGAAGGCAAGATATAATATTTTTAATTTCCAAAGGAGAAGGCATGATACTGGTGCGAACATATTTAATGATAACACCACCTAAGTATGCAAAACAATTTCTTCTTCCAGATTTCTACTTCCTTCCCACCACTCCAAAACAAAAGGTTAAAAAGGCAAAACCATGCAGTAGGATTGCTATCTATCTTGTTGTTTTCATTGGGTGAATTAGGTGTCCAATATCCGAAACAGAATCCAACCTTTTTTTCTTATTTTTCTTATTTTCTTGTTGGACAAGGACTTCTTAAAGCTCTGGTTCCCACCATCACTTCCATGTATTGCAGCAGCCACTGCTCTCCACCTGCTGCATCATCTCCTTCTTGTGATTCAGCTGTTGTTTCTGGGCAATCTTCTGTTGGAACCCATTTTCAAAATTGAGAGCTTGTGATAGTTTGTGACGCGCGGGAGAGAGAGAGAGGGAGGGACATGGAGATTCTCAGACATCAGCTTGTGAGATCATCTTACAGGGACTCCTTAAAAGGGCTTGAAGCTGATATCCAACATGCTAACACCTTGTGAGTTCTTCGTCCATCAGATGCTCCTTTTGTCCTCTCTTTCATTTTTTCTGTTAATGTTAGAAGAATTTCATGGCAGCTACCATCTGTTTAAAAAAAACATACTCAGTTCTGGAAGAGATATGGGTGGTTTTGTTCTCTGATTGAAAAAGATGGGGTCCTTGTCATGTAATGGAATAATGATAAAAATGCTGTTTTTGTTTGATGGGGTGATTTGTCATTTGCTTCTTTTGTGCCCTGTTCTCAATCTTGACTGTTACCAATTGGAGATTTCAGGGCTGCTGCAATTCCAAGAGCTTATGGTGGAGCATGCCTGCAGATGAGATTGGCATATAGTCCTTTGGCTCCAATCTTCTTCTTTTTGATGCAATGGATGGATTGTACATGCGCATACAACCTTCCTAGCTATTTGGGCCTTTTCCACATACTCATACACAAGGTTGGATTCCCCACTCCCCCTCTTCTTCAAAATTTCTCTTTTCTTATGGTGTAGAACCAAAATGTGGTGATTTTCTTGAAACCTGATGCTATGGTTCTTATTGTGTCTGTATCTCTCTCTCTTTAGGTATATGTTGATGGGAATACAACAATATCTACTTTTGAGAGGAAGGCAAGCCTAAAAGAGTTCTGTGGTAGCTTCATTTTTCTTTTCTATGTTTATTAGCTATATTTAATTAGTTTTGTTGCCCTTCTCCTTTGAGCCTAATTGATATATATTGCACTACTTATTTCTTGCAGCTGTTATATACCCTTCTCTACAACAACTGGAAAGTGAAATAGCTGAATTCGTAGACAACAGGCAAAAGTCTCGATGCGTGGATTTGTTTAGCCGGAAGACAATGGAGGAGAGGAAAAAATTGTCTGACAAAGAGGCTGAAAGAGAGGAAGAATGTGGCATATGCTTGGAACTCTGCTCCAAGATAGTCTTACCTAATTGCAACCATTCTATGTGCATCAATTGTTACAGAGACTGGTGAGGCATCAGTAAAATCCTCCTTTCATGTGATTTGACAAGTGGTATATACCTTCTGAATCAACTAATAAGCTATAACAATTGTGGGATTGAATTTTTCTTGCAAAATGTGCATAGTGACTACATAATCTGATTAGTAAGCACAATCAACTATAAGTGTGTCTGGTTCCATGAGCTCGTCTTTCAATTTTTAACTGGAAGCCTGGTCCCCAGAGTTTACACACTGAGATTGTTTTTAAAAAACCAAACTAATGAGTGGTTGAGACCACAGAATATGCTTATTAGGATTTAGCAATGCTTCATTCTACCTTTAAAAAAAATACAACACCTCATTCTAGTGTTTAGATTGTATCACAGGTCAGACACAAACAATCTTGCATGATTTATCCTTGTTAGTTCTAAGGAAATTTTGGTTCTTAGAGAAGAAAATGACCATTGTCCTTGATTTTTTTCCGGTTCATATCCAGGAACTCGAGGTCACAATCATGCCCCTTCTGCCGAGGCAATCTGAAGAGAGTATGCTCCAGAGACTTATGGGTCCTCACTGAACATGGTGATGTGGTAGATGCAGTCACTCTAGCAAAGGACAACTTGAGGCGCTTCTACGGTTATGTAGACAGTCTCCCCTCATAGTACCGGACAATGTGTTTCTATTCTACTATGATTATGTAATATGATTTAATGTAGCCGAAATGGCTGATGCAGAGAACAATCAGAGGCCGACCAACCCTTGTAAATAAAGAGTCAGTCAATGAAGTGTCTCATGGAAATTCAGTTCAATTTATTCTGATGTTAGCTTTCTGATACTGCAAAATGGAAGCCAAAGTAACTTGTAGAAGTTTTCTGTTGATGAAATAGTCTTTTTCAAATATCTGAGATGTACAGTCATTGAGTGAAGAAGCCAATGTCTCATTCGAACATGGAACAAGTTGGATAAGAGTACTCAAGTTGTAAGATGGTTGTGAAGAAGCAAATGTGGAGTAACTCATCCATTGTATTCATAGTGATGGTAGCTTTCATAAACATCAAGCATGTAACGACTCATCCTGGATATGCCTAACATATAAAGCTTACTACAGACAAGCATTTTTAGAGTAAGGTGCAATACATTATGTGCTCCTCACAAGTACGTCATTTTGCCTACCCACCATGCCTTTTGTTCATGAGCAATTCACGGAAAGAAGGCTTCATGAACCCTTCCGTCAGGAACATATCTGCAGTGACCTTGTACATTGCCTCAGTGAAGTGAACTCCATCCCAATTCACATACATTGCCGGGTCCGGACAGGCCTCGGTCACCCCCTGCGATCCGCAGGTGGAGAACACATCAAAGTTGTAGGAGCCACCACCGGCCCCGCAGCACGTCTTGAATGGCTCTCGGAGCCTGAATTTTGCCGGATCCCTCATGACCGAGTAGTGAGCAGCAAAATAGTCAGCGTAGGAGATGAAGGCGTCCGGGTTCTGCTGCCGGAGCTCTACCAGTTCGGACTGGAGACGGGCATTGTGCATACGAGCCTGACCGTTGGCACTGGCCACGCAGCCGGCAGGGTCCCGGTCGTCAGGTGGAGCGAGGTTTAGAGCAAGGGGGAGGCATCCGATCATGGGCAGGCCTTGGACCACAATGTGCTTTGCACCTTTGCCTAGCAAGGCCTGTACAAGTCCAATTGCAACAAATGTGACACCAAATGCCTGAATTGAGCACCATTACAACCACCATCGTCTCTTTCAATTCAAAACTGTACATTATCGCTTGTTTTAAATTGTGCTTAATTTATGGCATGCCTAACAAACGGGCTCAATAAATTTTCCACCAACTAGCAACCAACTACTACCTTCTTCTTATAAGTTCTTACTAAGGATGTTAATCGAGCGACCTACCTTGGCCTCCTTAAGAATTGCACAACATGTAATTAAATTAAGCTCGACTCGTACTCGAATCAACCAGCTTAAAAAAAAAAAGGACATCTTTTGTTAGCTCGGCTCGACTCTTACTTAAACGTACACATTACATTAAACAATAAACATTATATTAATAAATATTAAACACTAAAAATTTAATAACTTGGCTTGAATATTTTCAACAAATATCAAACCATGGCTCAGTCAATCAAGCAAAACTAACAGTGAATTAGGAAATAAGCAGTTAGCACCACCAAAATATATAGCTTTCATTTAAAATAAAATTATGTAGATTTAATCAATGTTCTTATTTCTTCAACTTGTACGTAGCGATTCCAATTTATGGTTTTGACCCTAAAGTTTAAATACTAACCGGTCGAGTTTGAGCTAAACAAAGTATACCAACAACGCATGAACAGTACTCATATATATTGGCATACCTGCAAGAAGGTGACTATGTTCTTGATAGCAAGATTTTGAACAGTCTGGTATGGGAGAGTTGATCCAGTGATATATGCATAGTCATTGGCACCAATCTCACCTACCCAAAACAATGCATCCTTCACTGCCTCTCCACATGCCCGTGATCTTCCTCCCCTGCAACCCTTTGTACCCAAGAACTCATTAAACCAATGCAGCTCACTCAAGAGTGAATTTGGAGTAAGGTCTAGGAAGATGCCGTTATTGACATAGAATGCATGGTCCACCGCGGTCGCTCCGGCGACGGCGAAATTCACACCGTGGGAAGTGTCGACGGATCGATTTCGATACGGTGGGATGAAGGGAAGAAAGAGTGCGTCAGCGAGAAAATCAACGACAAGTCGGCCATCTGAGTAACGATTGGTGGGGTGGTGAAAGTATGTGATGCCATAGGGGAGGTTGGAGACGTGGGTATAGCTCTGGGGACCTGATGATGAATCAGTGTTCCCGGTGTCAGTGTACGAATCACCAAATGCGTAAATCTTCGAAAAATATCCGGCGTACATCCCCGAAAATGGGGAAGCTGCCATGGAAGAGGAAGGCACAGAGAATAGGGAGAACAGCAACAACAAAGTGAAGATGGAAGGGGGAGTAAAACTGAGACCACCCATGTTGTAAATTGTCAACAAAGTGGCAAAAACAGTAGCTATAGTTGTGCTATATAATGCTCCTTCTACAGAAAAAGAGAACTAGCATGCCAACGTTCAATCAACACTGATTTTTTGCATCTGATCGGAGGTGATCAATATCACACTATGCCGGATTCGCTTCTCAGTATGGTTGGTCCGATTTTGTAGTACTATGGACACAATCAATATTGGGTGGAGCTGGTAATGTCCTCAACACTACTGATCCGATCTCTTTATCGCATTATCAAGGACTGAGACCAATACCATCAATGATCCCAACCTACCCCACTGCCAGAAATAAATTCTTGATACAGATTGTACAAAATATGATGGTGCGATGGCCAACTGTGAAGCCATCAAATGTTGTGTGACAAGGTAGAGAAGAGAACGGTGAGGCATTCAATGGGGGTGTGAAAGCATGGTGGTGAACAAAGACGGTGGCATGTGAATAATGAATAGTGAAGAACAGGTTCATCAAGGTGATACACATACTAAAGTAATTAACTAAAGGCGTTAGGTAGAGAATATATTTTCCAACTTTGGCGTGCAATGAAATCAATGTGGTCTGGTTGTTGAGTGAAATGGAAGAGCATATGGGCAGCCATTACTTCGGCCATGATAGGCCTGGAAGAAAGGCAAACAGAAGTGCAATATCTGACTGCTACTGGGCCTCTCTATTAGATTAAGAGTGAAAATCTGAACTGCCCAAGCAACACAAATTTATTGAGACAAATATTATTAGGCTGCAGTCGCAAATTATTTGCAAACATAAAAAACTTAGCATTCTTTCTTATCACATTTTCACAAAACAAGCGCGGGAAAAAAACGTCTTCACAGAATCACAAACAAACGGCCTGGTCAGGTACATGTACAACAAGATTAGCGTTAAGGGGATAATTTGCATAAAATTGAATGAGATATGTTGATATAAAGAAAAATCATGGATTAAATTGAACTTATTTAATATAAAAGAACAACTATCAGTAGCAATTCTATCGCAAAATTCATTTATATGTAGATGGAAAATTCACGTAAGAACTTTTTAATTAGGGAGTTCAATTGTGATAGAAAATTTTATACGAAATTTCAAGAAAATTTTCTCACAAATTTTTTTTCATTATAATTGTAAAGAGTGACAAAGCTCACAAAATAATGCTTGCAGCTAATAATTATTAAGGCTATTTCGCTTCAAGTGTTTGACAAAATAGAAAGGGATCAACCTCTACTTTTAATTTTTTTAAATTTATGAAGGATTATAAGGAGTACTATATAGCTTTATATTTTGTTAACATTTTACCAAAAACGTTTTTCTGTTGTTGTAGCCATACTTTTATATTTTTTAAATAAAAGAGCTTAAAACAGCGCACTGTTATTATATTTAACGTGAAGGTCCGCAATTTCGATCCTGCGTGAGGGCATATTGTTTTATTTGTCTTTTCAGACTTTTTTTTGTTGTACTTAGAAATTTTTCACGGCGACTTTTCACACTGGTACCTTACAAACTCTTTATTATATTATTATTATTATTATTATTTCTTATAAACAGTATTTAAAGTTCTTACCATCTACAATGCCTTCTAGCTGTGGCATAGAATTGATTATATTAAATCAATATTGCCTGGGGATGTGCTGCAAACAAACATGCTCGGAATGCAGGAGACATTCAAGTTATTTTTATGGAATATTTGATTGAATCCTTGGGTACCGCCAAAATATACCTGCCATGATTTAGTCTGTCTCCCCATTGCCTTCCTGTAAAAGGAAGGTCAAACCTATCCTTACTGGGCATAAAAATTCATCCATGCATGCTCTCTTCAGATTAGAGCTGCAAGAAAATTAAGTAAAATACACCCTAGCCAACCCCAACCCCTCCCCCCTCCCCCGATACATGCACGTGGAACAAAATAGGAACATAAGAACAGCCCAGTATGCTTCCTAGTGTTCTTATCCAAAGTCTTATTGTGCCATAATCAAGTTTATTATCCAATCTTGACGCCTATACAATAATTGGATCGGGCAAAAAGCTTCAACATCCCATAAGACAAACATAGAGATCTATATGCGGTCAAAAAGAAAGCAAAAATTAAAAAAAGTAACTGGGATCAGAAAGCTTGAATTCTCCAATGGAAACGTTTGTAAATAGATCTCCAAAGAATTGTCAATGGTTATTTGACAACAGATGTAACACCGCATAGTTACCATGCAGATGTCTCAAGGTTCCCAAGCAGATTCAACAGGCTCAGAAGAATTCAAAGACTGGTCTGATGGCTGACCAGTTGGTGTTGATTTCAAAGGGACCGTGGAAGAACTCTCGATGGAGTGATCAAACCTACAAGCAGGCCCAAATTTACAGACCCCATAGCGACTGAAATGAGCACAGACTGTTTGACCCTGGATAAAAACAACAAAATCAAATGAAATTCACAGCACTATCCCGTAATACCACGAAAGTGTGTCTCCTAGATAAAAATTTGATAGAAGTGTTCCAACGAGGAAATTTGTTGTTCTCAACTTACTGGTCGAAGTGGTAGGCCTGCTAGGCTAAGAACACAAGTGGGTTTCTGAGATCTATTCTTTGGATGGTGGTAGCGACATGCGGATCGAAATTTACAGTTACCAGTTTTCATGTAATGCTGGCATTCAGGTTCTCCAGGCCTTTCTGGAAATTCTTCCACTGGCCTCTGCTGTAGTTGAGCTGTGGAAACAGCATCCTTCTTTACCACCCCTCTTACATTCAAAGAAGGTACTGAAGGTTGTGGAGGCATATTCCAATCAGGAACCTGAATAAGTGCCAAACAGAAGTGGCTCAGATAATACTACATAAGATTGATTAATGTGACAGAAAACCAACAATTCAAGAACAAACCGAGTAACCATTCCATTCGGAGATCATAGGAGTCCCTGGATGATGAGAATAAATATATGGGGCATAAGGAGGATGTTGACCCAAATAAGGTGAAAGTGGCCTATTTGTACGCATCTGCATATTCCATTGTGCTACATGTGGCTGTAGGGAAATGGTCGCACCATTCTGATTCAGATGTCCAACAACAGCTGGATCAGGATGATGGAACTTGCAATTGGATGCAAATTTGCAGGATCCAGTCTTCATATAAAATTGGCACTCTTTCTCCCCCTATATTACAAAAAACTCACCTTATATAGTAGCACCACATAAACAACTTCTCTTTCTCTATTGAAAATAAAAATAACAATTTAAAAACTGAATTATTTTAATACCAAACGGATAGGTAGGCCAAGAAAATTAAGCTCCACCGTTTCTTCTGTCTTAGTTTTTTCCTTCAGATGGCTGAACTTACAACTTTTCCCAAATTTACAACCTCCAGTTGTTAAGTAGTACTGCAACAAAGACTTGTCATTGTACAACAACCATTGTAAAATTATGGCTGGTGTAACACATGGAAACATATAGATATGCCTTCAATCAATTATAGTCTCAGTTAAAAGTTACATAGGCTCAGAATTTACGACAGCTCCAACCTTATGCAAAGGAAATAATGAGTTAGACATATGAGTTGCAATCAAGTGAAAACAAATTGCATCCAACTAAGTGATCCCATCACTTGCCTTAGCTGATTAATTGATAAGGATGGTGCTTAATATTAAAATCTTGTGAATAATGCCAGTATGTTCCCAACCTTGAACATATGCAATCATTAAGGAAAAAAAGTCTTACAAACTTGCAAGTATAACTTTTTGAACTTACATTTAAATAGAAAATTGAACTCAACTTCTCAAGCATAAAAACAAATAAAGCATGAAATTTTCTGTCTGTGACAAATTCGAATGCAATATGAGGAATATATATCATATGTTTATGAAAGCAAATAGATGAATTTGTACATAAAACTGAAAACCTTGCACTCTGCAGGCTCAGTCGGTTCAGAACTATCATTTTGGTCCATTTCATTTGTAATTTCCTTCACAATCTTTGTTTCCTTCAAACAAGAGGGAGATGTGTCAAGTGCTTAGATTTGAGATATATCACAATAAAACTAAGTTAAATTGCAACAGAATTGGGACAAAGAAAGGCATCAAGAATTTAAACATTTTTTCAATTGTATTTATTTTTAATGACGAGGATAAGTGCATTGGCATAAGTTGGACCTCGAACAAGGCTGATTCGACAGAGTTTCACACGGCATCAGTTGCGGCAGTTGGCTTGATACAAGCTTGGTAACAATTGTGAGTTAGGTTCAGTTAAACAAAAATGATTATCATTCTTTATTTGGTTGGTGTGACAATCAACTGCTTACACTATCTCCTACATCCATACCTGGATGTTGAATCTACTGAAGGAAACATGGTGGCAATTAGTAAATAAACATCAAGATAGAAGGAACCAAAAGATTCAAGTACACGGAGTAAGATATTAAAAAGATGCATCATCCTACTCCCTATACGTTTTAAACAAACTAGCCAAGGGCACAATTTTCAATTTATTTTCAGAATAATTCAAAAAGTTCTACTGTCTGAAATGATGGGCAAAAGGAATGGCAAATATGCAAAACCATTTTTTATTCTAGAAGAAACTGCATGCCTTCCTCTCAATCGTGTTTTCATCCTCATAAAGAGGCTAGAGAACAACACTCTAGTTGTAGGCAATAACATAAACACTAATCACCAATGAAAATATGACTCTAACCATCAATTTCATATGAAATTAATTAAAAAAACATTGAATGAAAACCTTTGACTCCGAGAGCTCTGCTTGATCAGGAATATCATTCTTGTCTGCTTCACTAGACTTCCCATTTTCATTTTTCTTTCCCTTCAAAAGAGGAAAACATGAAACCACTAAGGTTCGAAACTTGACAAGGTCATTCACAAATTTGCATTTGGAAATAGAACTATAAAACACAAAAAAACATATGTGAGACAAAATTTAGCTACTTAAATTATTTCAATAAAAAATGAATAATAAAGCATCACACTCGAGAAAGGAAACTTAAATGCAATTTAAACACACCCTCGGTCATCTCCCAAACAAAATTATTTGATATTATCTTCTCAGACAAAATTTAACCAATACCATATCTCAAGTCTATCTAATCAGTGAATCACTGTGTATCCATCAACAATTCATGAAGGACCTAAAGAGCTTCACAAAAACACCCAAACAAAACACATCACACCGACAATATCTCAATTTCTCTAAAGATTAAGATCCAGTATGAACAAAAAGATATTATCAAACATTGCTTCCCAATTCCACAAAAACTGACTAATATGTGCACTGATTATCAAAAACACCACTTTTGCCCCGGGATACTGAGATAGTAGAACATGTTTGTGGCTGCTTCTTCTGGGAAAAAATCAACTTTAACCCATTCACGAAATCTTTCTAAATATTATCATGCATCCAACAACCGTTCACGACATAAGCACCTAAATAGTTTCCAATAAGCACACACAACCCATCCTAAGAACAACACCTCAATCTCTCTAAAGATTCAGATCCAGCATAAAGAAAAAGATCAGAACTCTATGAAGAATTGTTTTCAAATGTTCCCCAACTATCAAAAGCACCTATTTTCCTCATCGATTGAAAAATAGTTCTACGTGGTTATTGCTATGCTCATTGAAAGAATTCAACAAACACTCTTTCGCAACGGTATCTAAACAGATTCATCGCCAGGTATCCAGCAACAATTCATGAAACAAGCACCCAAATAGTACAAATATATGAACAATATCTGACTTTTTTAAAGATAAACATCCAGCATAGCCAAAAAGACGAGCACTTCAGTTACTTTTCGCTCATACAAAAAACCCTCTTTTACTTTCTTCGATTCATTCAAAAAACACTACGAACCCCATCGCCCAAGTGCCCAAACGCATCAAAACACGCACCGGGCCTCTCCTATCGGGCGGATGGTTGAACTTGCAGTTGGCTCCAAACTTGCAACTCCCGGTCCGCACATAGAACGCGCACTCCGCCTCGCCAGGCCTCACCGGATACCGAGGCCTCCTCGCCCTCTCGCCCTGCCCATCTGCCGCCGCCTTCGTATCGCCATCTTCCTCCTCACGCAACTCCAACTCCGCCAAGCTCTCTTCCAAGGAAGTGGCCAAATCCGGAGCGTCGGTGACGACCGCAGTGTCGGCAGCGACCTCGACCTCCGCCATGGATGGACACTACATTGGCCGGGTATGATGGTAGATTGAGGGGGTGAAAGGTGGGATCTTTGGGGATTGGAGGGAGGGGACGGCCGCCCTGCGAGGACGACGGTGGGAGGTTTATATGGCGGCGGGAAGAGGGGAATATTTTTTGGACACGCCGCAGCCCAGGGGCGCACGCAGCACGCACGGGACAGAGACGCCGTGTGGCAGCGCAAGGCGCACGCCAATGTGGTGCTTTTATAAATGACACGGGGAAAAGTACGGCTGGGAAGGACAGTGGTGTGGATGGGATTAGTGGGCCTTTTGTGGTGGCATTTTCGGCCCATCTATTTTCTGAGGCCCATGGAGGAGAGGTTTTGGGTGGACAATTTGGCCACGTGGACGTATATGCCAAATGTTTGAATCTATACCTTAAAACAGTGATAATAATAGTTCGATCAAACTTTATTGTTGTTTCTAATGTACTTAGGTTTATTTAATTGAATTGAATTTATTGAGCATAATCAATTTTCGATTTTCTTAGATGTTTGACTTGGGGGTTTAGGTGAATGGAGCAAGCAAGCTATTAATGGTTTGATCAAATAGCTAAATTTTGAATTTAGGGTTTAGGGTCGATATAATTTTTTATAGAATAAATGAAATATCATATTAATAAGTTTGACCTGAAGTCGACTTGGATTGTTTTATTGATCTAGTTTGATTTGAACAGTGAGACAACGTAGTTAAATTTGAGCAAGCAATTTTAATTACGTTGATATTCATGGTTTAATTATATGTATGCATGCCGTAGGAACTCTTGGGAGAATAATTTGCGCGTAAATTAAGATACCCCCTTGGGGCCTTGCGAATATTCTAATTTAGTGCATGCTATTAGGAAAAAAAACCAGTGCATGCTAATTATAAATATGTAAAATTTGGGTAGATTTATCAAGCTCTAATCCGTCGAATTCATGATACTCTTAGCCGATTGTATAGTAATAATAATAATAATAATTGCTATTAACGGATGTTTAGCTTAGGACAATATCAAGTTATTGAAGAACTAAACATTCAGTTAAGATGACATCAATCCAATGGTACTTCTACATGTTTCCTTGATTCTAAAATGAATTGCTAGTCTTTCATTAATATATGGTTTATTAGTCGAAATAATTTTCGAGGATAAATATTAGAAATGCAGCATCCTTTTCTGGCTAATGATAGAATAGAACAACACAATAACGTATCCCACTTGTTTTAATTGAACTCGGAGTTGATATTCATAAGATTCGAAAAGTCCTAGCCAAAAAAAATTGTAATGTAGTTTGCTGATGTAATTATGTTTGCATTAATAGGGGAGGATTAAAATTAATACCTTATTCACTTCAAACATGTGTGTATATATATATATATATATATTAATACAAAAGCATCTAAAACTGCATAATATCAGTTTTTACTCTATACAAGAATTAAGGTTCCATATATAATAAATAGAACCGGTTGTAAATGTAGTTTTAGCACAAAGCTAGAAGTTGATGCAGTATCATTAGTAAAGCATCAATGTTATTACTTTAACTACAATCAATATATATATATAAATGCTATATCTTATCGCAAATTAATCATTGTAAAAACCAAGTTTGCAAGGCTAAAAATTGATATAGAATACTCCAAGTCCTTAACTAAAAGCCTAATAAATACCTAATTATCTAACAATATTCAAAAACCTGTTATAAAGACCAGTGTTCTAGCTAGTGCCCAGACAATGCAAGCAGACCACACTAACCACCAATTACACCATATCAAAGATCAAGACCAGACCCAATACACATGGCAATTTGCGCAACGAAGAGTAGGATGAAAGCACTTGAAGTTCCTGGTGCAACCGCGGCACCGCCGGAATCGGTGGAGTTGGCCGGAGAAGAATCCGGCGCTGAGCCCATCACCTTGATGATCATTTTCTGCCCCTTCTCGCAGTGGCCAGTGGCGCCGCTGATGAAGTAGTAGAGGCCCGGGCGGTCGAGCACCACCTTTGACTTGCCGGTGTTGGAGAAGAAGAGGGGATGGGTGGCATTGCACTTCTTGTAGCCATCTTCGCTCACCACCATCACAGAATCCTTCTTGTACTTGAAAACTGCACAACCCGAGAACATTATTACGACAACTACTCGCATGTCTCATAAACAAAGATCAAAGATATTGTTTAAACACAGATGTGAGACAAGACGACAATAGAACTACGTATGAAAGATCATGGTTAGAGTGAAGACAGGACTTACTAATGATGTCGCCGACAAGGAACCTGTTCTTGGACGCCCAGAGGTTGTAGAAGCGGGAATTTTTGGCGTCGGGTACTGCCCAGCCAGTGGAGGTGCCCCCGACGTCGAACTCGGTGGAGGACAGTACAGGGAGGAAGTTAAGAGAAGCCAAAGTTACCAAGAGGAAGAAGAACAAGCAGCAGGAAGTAGAGGAAATCGACGCCATTTCGACAGGAGTTATGCTAACTATCACAGAAAACAAGTTCGGATAAAGTTGCAAGGAAAGGAAGAAGTGAAATTGAGGATGTGGTAGGAGGTGGCAAGTGATGCAGTTACCATGAAATTGATATTTGAAGTGTCTGAGATATGGGGGATCACAGGCGTAACTGTTTAGCAAATTTCATGCGCACGCAAGTTACCGGCTTTTTCTGCATTTGACTTCTTCCATGCCATATAGAAGGGGTTGGCCATTGCTCTGGTCCATGCATGTCCTAACGTTCACAAACAACTGCTAAAACTAAATCTTTATGACGAGACCTTTACGATGGAGCTAGTTAAATTTATTTTTAAGAATATATTTTAAATTAATTCGAGATTATAATCATATACAACGAATGATTTTGAGTTCCAGTTGAATTTAATTATTCCAACAAATAAAAATTAGATCCCATTAGTAAGTAAGCCCGATTCATCTATTAACACCTTTTAGGAAGAAGAGGATCGAAGAAGAAGCACATCCACATGTATGAAGGCAGTGGATAAGCTGCCTCGGTGACATACAACGACCAAAATCTTGCGACCGTTGGCCACACCCAACAATGGCGGTTTCCTCCCTTACCTCTTCAACTTCCACAGCCACGTCCCCTGCAGCTTCCTTCCGTCCACCATCGGCTACGTCCATTCTCCAACCTCATAGAAAAGTGCCCATCTCTTCTCTTCATTCGCTTCAAGGGAGTAACACTTTCACCACCCTGTTGAAAGCATGCAGAAGAAGGGACACCCCTCTGTGTGTGCGTCGGAGGGGTCTGTCTGTGTCTGCTTCTCTGCCGTCTGCTCTACTTTTTGACTGTGATGGGGTGCTGGTGGATACTGAGAAGGATGGTCACCGCGTTTCCTTCAATGAGACTTTTTCTGAGGTTGGTTGAACGTGGACTAAGCTTTCTTTCATTTAAGTTTGAGAATTTTAATGACAGTGATCTATGTTGTGAATGATTTGTCAACTTGGGAAGTATATTGGATACTGTGCTAATCTGACTGTAAAAGTTTGCTGTCTTTGATAATGTGTGGTTCATTATTCTGACTTCTACTTTATGACGTCTACCTGTTTGATTTATTGCTTGTTCTAACCAATATTTTTTCTTCCCAATGTAAGTTGTGCAAATCAGGTCAGGATCAAACTGTTATGCTTTTTGACATTTTTCCCCCCTGTTTTTTGTTTGATAGAAAGAATTGGGTGTCACATGGGGCGTCGAGTTGTATGGAGAATTGCTTAAAATTGGTGGAGGGAAAGAAAGGTAAGACTTTATAAATAACGGATTCGAATTATTTTCCACATGCAGTTTAAATGAAAAAAATAATGAATAAAGTGATTATGTTATTGTTATACTCATGGCAAATGTAGGAAAGATTATGGAAGTTACAAGAAAATACTCATGCAATTGCTATTGAGGTTTGTTTTTTGGCACTTCCAGAATGACAGCATATTTTAACAAGACAGGTTGGCCAGAGAAGGCTCCTAAGACTGATGAAGAAAGAAAGGATTTTGTAGCTGCTCTTCATAAAAGAAAAACCGAATTGTTCATGGCTCTAATTGATAAAAAACTGCTTCCTCTTCGACCTGGTGTTGCACGGTTAGTAAATAGCTTGAAGTGCCTACATCTGACTTTCAACATGGAAATGAAATTGAGATTTCTGATACCTTCTGAATTGATGATTTGTTAAGACTTTACCTTTAGTTCTTGTTTAACTTCTGTTATGTAGATAAAGTAAGACATGTTGTGCCTTTGTACTCAGATTGATCGATGAAGCTTTGGAGAAAGGAGTAAATGTTTCTGTCTGCAGTACTTCTAATGAGAAAGCTGTAAGATAATCATTCATCATTGTCCATTTACTCTTCTTTTCGTGAGTTCAGATTCTGGGTTCATTTGGTTCATAAACTGAAAAACTTGAGAGATCATATCAATGAAACTGCTGTGAGGGTAAGGCCCAACAACAAATTAATATTGATCTCAAACAAACCACATCAGAGTAGACCACCGAACCCTGGAAGACTCATTTATGCTGCAGACGAAAACTCATTACATCTTTCTTGGTTATATGTTCTTGTTTCAGTGCAATGATTTTGCATAATCTGAATGAATTGTTCCCCCAAATATGTTTGACAACCCTTCTTCAAAATCTAACTTAAACTACTTTATAGGTATCAGCTATAGTATCTTGTCTGTTGGGCCCTGAACGAGCTCAGAAGATCTTGATATTTGCTGGGGATGTAGTGCCTCGGAAAAAACCAGATCCGGTATTCAAGTACTTCAACATTAGTTTTTATCATCTGAATTAGTTTTCATAATTTGCTTCCTAATCTGTGTAGAAATTGCTCACAGATGAGTTTTATATCCTTTTAGTCAGCAGTATATAGCTTTGTTAGCAATTGGTTATATTTCTTGTTAGGCCATCTACCTACTAGCAGCCAAAACTCTGGGTGTTGATCCATCAAGGTATGCTAGCTTTAACTAGATCCCATTTTTTGAGCACAGTACTTGTTATATGAAATTCTTATCGCCAATCTGTTTCTTCAATTTCAGCTGTGTTGTGGTGGAGGACAGTGCCATTGGTCTTGCTGCAGCTAAAGCTGCTGGCATGAAGTGTATAGTAACAAAAAGCGGGTAACATGGATACCTCTCCTCCATCTTTGGGAATCTGTTTGTTTTCTTAGATAGACATTTGTAAGTTTAGCTTCTTCAATTTCCTAACGTTTTGTGTGTGATTTCAGATACACGGCTGAAGAAGAGTTTGATAATGCAGATGCAGTTTTTGATTGCATAGGAGACCCTCCAGAGCAGAGATTTGATCTTACATTTTGTGGAAGTCTTTTAGAGAAGCAATTTGTTGTCTAGAAAATGCTTCCATGGCTCTTCTTCTTCTTCTTTTTGTTTCTATATCATATGATTCATTGGCAAAATTCGAAGATGTCACAATTTACATCCTTGTAAGTAAGCAAATTCACAAAGCACATATAAAACAAAAATAAAATAAAAGAATTCAAATCTTCTACTTTACTTCAAAAAGTACATGTGATTGGCTTAAATTTTCTACTTTTCACCTGATTAGGGTAATTTTTAATTCACATATTTGTTAGTGTATCTCTAATATATGCATGCCTCTCGTCCAATATTTTTATATCTACTTTTATTATTAATTTATTAGTTAAACCAAAAGAGAATTAAAAGTCTTTGTCCAGATAAAAATATAAAATTTAAATTAATCAAAATACTACAAAAAAGTAATCTATCTTCTTATTCAATTATAATTTATTTCAAAATCAATGTTAATATCTAAAATAACAAATAATTATATTTTACTTTAATTATTTTAATAAGTGTCTATATATAAAATTTTAATTTATATCTATCATAAACCATGCGTGATATAATGTCTCCCCTATATATAATATTATATTATATATAGCCAAAAAACCCACACAAGTAATCTATATCTACTCTTTATCAAATAATTTATTCTCGTTGAATTAAAATCCATCTTTTTTTTAATTAAAATCCATCTTGAAAATCAAAATCAAAATCTACGTTCAAAATATAAAGTCTTTATAATTTATATTTATAATATTAGTTAATAAAAAATTATATGCAAAATTAGAGTCCCTATTTAATGTTAATTAATTTCTATATTAAAACAGAATCTGTCTTCCATCATTCCACCCCTGGCCAGGGTTCGATGACCAATCCGGGCCCTAGCACGGGGGAGCGGCGGCGGCGGCGGCGAAAATGGCGGAGGAACGGCGGAGCTCCGGCGAACGGCCGGTCTTCGTCACGACGAGCCTCGACACTCGCCTCGCCGTCGCCGACGGAGGCACCGTCGGACGCCTCAAACGTGAGCTGCCACCACCCTTTCATATTCTACTCCTTTGCCAATGTAGTTAGAATCTGGTTTTCCAGCATCAAACTTGTTGGAATATGTTGATTTGGGGTTGATGACCTTAGGTGTTGTAGTTCTGTAGTGTTGAGCTGAGGTCATTGTCTTGTTTGTTGGATTTTGTTGTTTGGAGCCAATTTGTGTATATTGGGCGTGGTATTAGATTCTAGCGTATTGTTTGTTGTAAATGTTAAGTGTTTATGGTGAACTTGAGATTTTGAGTTTTAGATGTTTGGCTTGCTTTGCATTTGTTGGAGTTTGTCGTTTTTTTGGTGGGTTTTGTACTTGGATGCTGTAGCCATTTTAATATCTTGAGCTGAGGCCGTTGTCTTATTTGTTGGATTTTCTTGTTTGGAGTCAATTTGCAACGATTGGACGGAGTATTAGAATCTAGAATTGGTGTTTGTGGTGATGCGAATGTTGTTAGTTTCGTTGGGTTTTAGCTGGTTGGTGTCTTTTGATTTGTTGGAGTATGTTGGTTATGTACTTGGATGTTGTAGCCATGTTACTGTGTTGAGCTGAGTGGTGGTTGGTGATTGATGAAAATGCAGGCTCACTGTTTTCTTAATTGGATTGTGTTGTTTGGGGTCAATTTGGTATTTAACATATTGGGCGGTGTGTTATACTTGATAAATTGCGACTTGGAATTTTTTAGTTAATGTTGTTTGTGACGGAACTTGGGAATTCAGGTCCTAGATTTGTGTGTTTCCATCAAATGTTTGTTTGTTTTTTTCAGTAAACTACATGTTAGATACCTGGTAGTATTGTTTGCGCTATTATGGAGAGAAGAGAGTCACAAGATCAGTTTCAAATTATTGTTTTTTTGAGTTTTCTGTTGGGGAAAAAATTTATTCACGAGTCATGACACTTGATGGTTATACAGTCTTGACGTTTCTGTATGGGTGATTTTTGCTTAAGGGTTGTCTCTGTACTTTTTAAAGGTGACTCATACCAAATGTTGTATTTTAGGAACTGTATATTTTCTATGTTTGAATCCATTCGTACCACACTTCGATTTGCTATGGATTTTAATTTAATTTTATGAATGCTGCAGGGAAAGTAGCTGACGAGCATTCAGTCTGTTTTCCAAAAATTGGGAGCATTAAAGTTATTTCCATAAAGGTAATGTGTCTGCTCTTTGTGAATTGTTCATTTTTGAAGAACTTTCATTAGTTTTTATTGTGTAGGGATGCTAAACAAGTGAGCGAGTTAAGCTCAACTTGTGTTCGAACTCGGCTCGAATTGTTCGAAACTCGTTCGAACTTGACTCGAGATCAAATGAGTTTTGAACATATATGTTCGAATTTGACTCGAATATTTTTTATGTATTCTAGCTCAACTTGAACTCGAATACACAAAACTATTTAATTTTCCCGAGCTCGAACCTAGCTTGTTTGTGAGCTTAAAATCCGTTCGATTAAAAGTCTAAAGCACCTCACTTAAAAAAAATGCAATCAATGTAGATTGAACCCACAACCTTGAGGTCGTCAACTTGAATACTTACTATCTCACTTCTTTGTTATAATATTGTGTGTGTGTATATATATATATATAATATAATATAAAGACTATATTATTATTTTATTTTATCAAGTCGAGTTCGAGTTGAGCTGTGAGTTGAGTTTGAGTCGAGTTTGAGTTATAACCGAGTCGAGCTCGAACACGGCCTTACTTAAGCTCGGCTCATAAGATTCGAGTTCGAGCTTGAGCATTTAAATGCCGAGTTTTGAGTCGAGTCGAGCCGAGCCGAATGCTAAATGCTCACGAACTTGATTGCTCAATTAACAACCCTATCTGTGTGGAAGTGCATGAAATTAGGGTTGTTAATTGAGCGAGCCAGTTCGTGAGCATTTAGCGTTCGGCTCGGCTTGACTCGACTCGAAACTCGACATTTAAATGCTCGACTCGAACTCGACTCGAACTCGAATCTTACGAGCCGAGCTTGAGCAAGGTCGTGTTCGACTCGACTCGACTCGGTTATAACTCGAAATCGACTCGAACTCGATTCGATAAAATAATATATTAATATAGTCTTTATATTATATTATATATATATATATATATATATATATATATACAATATAATAACAAAGAAGCAAGATAGTTGAGATGGTAAGTATTCACCTAGATGACTTCAAGGTTGTAGGTTTAAACCGCATTGGCCTCATTTTTTTTTAAGTGAAGTACTTTTGACTTTTAATCGAGCTGGTTTTAAACTAACGAACGAGCTGGCGAACGAGCTCATAAAAATTAAGCAGTTTAAGTATATTCGAGCTCGAGTCGAGCTCGAACACATAAAAGATATTCGAGTCGAACTCGACCATGTATGTCTAAAACTCGTTCGATCTCGAGTCGAGTTCGAACGAGTTTTGAACTATTCGAGCCGAGCTCGAACACATGAGCTCGGCTCGCTCGCTCAATTAGCACCCCTACATGAAATGGATAACTATCGGTGACTTATCGCCTTGATTGCTCTAAATGGTAATATTAATCTTTTTGTTTTTGCTTTCTTTATGGCATTCTGGGACTCTGCAAGTTGCTTTGGCTCTTACAGGTGAGGTGGAAGTCACAATATTACCACCTTCCGGATTCAATGCTTGTGAAGAGTTCCTTCGATGGGCTTAATAGATTTTTGTTTCTCTTAAGAAAAGAGGTTCGGCAGAGAAGCATTTGACTGATAGGCTTCCTGAAAAGATGGTACCTGAAAAATAGACAGAAGAGAAAGTCATCAAATTCAGAGAGCAAATTGGACTTTTTATTTCTGTCTGAAACTAATAGCGAAGTCTTGCAAGGAAGTTCAGGAATGAACGTGCTCAATCATGTGGGAAATAATGCCCAGTTTCCTGAAAGAGAGGTAGTTCAAGAGAAGCTTGATGAATTAACTGATTTATTATTGGCAAGCAGAGATAGAGATCCTAGTAGTGAAGGAGAAGATGCTGCAAATTCTCTTCTCAATGTAAATGAGCCTCCTGAAGAAAATGAGAGTACAAAAGAAATTGTTAAAAAAGGAACCAATGGGACCTTTTCTAGTGAACCTTAAGCTAAAGAAGTTAGATTAAGTAAAGAAATCACCGTCAAAGAGAAGAACTTGAGGTAAGCAAAGAGTCGCGCAGCTTCTGCTAAGAAAGTTGTGGACGAGACTGTAATTGCAGAAGCTAAAAATGTTACCAAGGGGGGCCATCACTGCATGATGAAGACAAGTATGGTGAAAAAGTTAGTGATGCTGTCAAAAATGACAAAATTGCTGATGGAAAAATCAAGAGAAGCAGTCAATTAGTGGGTCCAAATGGCGTTCTAAAGAACATACAAGGTGGAAATGGTCCTCTTAAAACTTCAGAAAATGCTGAGCTTCCCATGTCTGAGGTACTTTTGGACAGAACGCAAAAACCTGTCAAAGTCCAAGAGGAGATCTTTGGAAAACCATAGAAGCAAAAATGGTAATACAAAGCTTATTGTCAATAGAGTTCCTGTACTTGAATTTGAAGATAAGGAAACGCCAAATGGGGACAGCTTGATCGAAATTGAAGGAAAATTTTAATAAGCAGCTTGGTAAATTCTTCTAAGATATGTGATAAAGAAACTCAAGGGGAGGCAACATCTAATTCACATCAAATTCAATTACAGGATGAGCATGAGAACTTGAATCTTCTGGAGAATTCCAAAAATGTGCTTCAAATAATAAAAAAGGGAAAGCTCAAAATCGAGAAAAAACATGTTGCTTATTACAGAACTAAATCAGAAATCAGAGCATGACAAATCTCTAGAAGCTAGTCATCAACAGGATGGAGACAGAGAAGCAATAGTTACTGGTTCTTCATGTATAATGCACACTCTGAGTGATGAATTGATAGTTCATGTTAAGCAATCTGAGGAGGATGCTAGCAAAGAGAAACATGTTGATCAAACTAGTAAAATGAAAACACAAAAAGAGAACTATGCTTCTGAGGTTTTGAAGCACCACTAAGATAATGTGTCTGAAGCTCTTAGATACAAGTCCCGGATGAAATCAAAAGTGAAAAGAACTCTTAGGACAACCAAGGAAGGTACACACCAAAAGCTTGACAGTATTGAGAATCTTGAAAATATTCACTCTACTGATCTGCAAATAGATGATGGCCTGGCATTCGATAAAAAAGGTAGTACACGCATAAACATGGCTCATAATTTGATTAAAGATGAAAAAGAGGTAAAGGACATATCCAAGAGGATAGAAGCACCAATAAGTGAGAAAATAGACGGCCATTTGTTGTCACCTATTGGTAAAAATCATTCTATCATTATTGAGGAAGATGGATTGATTAAAAAGCGGAAACGTAATTCCAAAACAGTGAAGGGGAATGTTAATTTGGCTCAAGAACGGCTGTTCAAAAGGATGTATGCTTTAGGTCTGATGTTTCAAATAAAACTCGTGTCCGGGGACGAGGATAAGGAATCAGTGTTAGGCAAAAATGATAAGAGTCGCTTGATATTCTCCGGCCTGAGGCTTCTCAGCCTGCTGAACCTGAAGCAGAACTAGTAATGAAGGGGAGTAGCGTGGAAGACCCACTAAAACAAAATGCTGATGACCAGTTGGAGAGTGGCAGTAAATCCACAGAAAATTTACCAGGTAGAGAGCCTATTCAACAATCAAACATTCTAGGAAGAAGATTCCTCCAGCTATTAGAAGAGAAAGTAAGAAAGCTGTTGCAAATAGACACAAGGCTTCAAAGGCAAAAACCCGTGAGAATTCTAGTAATAATACAGAAGACTTAAAGGGAACAGTTTATACTGGCCATCAGGGTGATTCAATTTTCCAAAGCACTGGAAGTGAGAGTTCGCATGAATTTGGCGAAGGCAATAAATCAGATTCTGCCACCAAGAGTCCTGATGATTCATCAGCATATTCTGAGGAAGATACACCAACATCAAGAAAATTGCCAAATCTGAACTTCTCCCGAACTGGTATTTCATATAACTTGTCGCATATTACATAGTATATTTATAATCAAGCACTTTACTTATCTGCACTTGTAATTGACGGATAGTGAGATGGAGTGAACTTTGGAGGACTAGTGCTCTTATTAGTCAGCTGTGAAAGGAGGTACATGTTATTAGTGCTCTTATTTTTTGATAAATATTGAATTGATTATATGAGGTACATGTTAGAGCCAGAAGTTATTTTAATACATGTCATATTAGTATTTATAAACATTCGATATATGTGATATAAATAAATTTGAATTACCAATTGAAGACTAACTTTTATGATTTGAAAACTTAATATGTTTATTGCCACACTGTTCCTGTTTTGTTTCCAGGGTCTGTGCAACATGTTACACGTGATGGAAAGCGCACCGCCCATGCCGATGATATTTGTCTCTCTCAGTAAGGCATCTGACCCATTTCCTGACACTTCATTTGTTGGGCTGTTACGTAGATATTCAAGCTGTGGTTATTGTATCATATTTACAACAGTATATTTGATCATGATAACGCTTTCAGAAAATTCCCCTCTTTTCCATCTCAATCTTGTAAAGTCATGCTCGCTCTTTGATCCTTTTCTGGTGTTTTTTGCCTATTTCCATTATAAGACAAGAGTCTGTATTTCATGGATCGAAGAAAATTGCCTGCAGCATTTGGATACTCATCTCTTTTGTCGTATGACTTTATTTATTTATTTCTTTATTGTCTTAACAGAGCAGATCTTGGGAAAAAACTCCAGCTGTTACAGAAAAGCAAAGATAATAATAGCATCTCAGTCAATGCTTGATACTGCAGAGAGTGAACAATCTGATTATGTACCAGACAGTCAAGCCGCTGTTGCTTTTTCTGTTCCCCTTTTCCAGCCCTAACTTCCGAATTTGGGCCGCTTTTAAGTTCGATGCAATTTTGTACCAACAGCTAACTAAACACAATGCGTCTGATAAGGTGGATTATGTGCGCGAATGCTGCATGTAACGAATGCAAGTGCTCGGACATCAACCCTTGGAGAATTGTCTTCATTCGATTCTCTTCCATCTTTGACATTTTTGACAAACCCAGTTCCCTCTTCATCTAAATCATTCGTCTGTCTATTATTCGCTTCTTCAATCCCAGAAACATTTCTATCTGAAATCTCATAAAAACATTCTCGGATTCAAGTTGGCCTCGTCGGTCACCCCCTCCCGCTTTCTCGTACTTAACTTTTCGCTTCATGCACGACTACTATGTATTGGTTTTTGGAAATATTTCGAACAGTTGACATTCAGAAAATTATGCTGGCCTTCACCTATCTTATGATAGCTTCCCAATGAGCTCGAACAGTTTACAACAAACAAACCATGAGAGCCACGACGAACGCCATTCCCAGTTACCCACCCTTTCTTCCTCCTCTCCAGCACACAAGGCAAAGAAAAGTTAGAAGTCAAGGCATGCATTTCCAAAATGTCACCTTTGAAAGACAAGTAACTCAGTGACTCCATAGTCAAAGAGACCCACCTCTCTACCTCATCAATCACATGAAGAACCCCCAATTCATCAAGCAAAGTTGTCGGTCTTCAACCAAATTGCAAAACTCTTACTGATAGATAAATGAAGGCGACTAAAAGACTTCAACAAACCTAGAAGCTCAAGCCAGTATACAAGCAGGTACACCACAGACAGAATCTATGTTGTTGACAGGATAAGAGAAAGAATCTAATCCAAATTCCCGAGACAGACAGAGTACAGGACGGGTGGAGGAGACGGCTGCCACACACCCTTTGGCGCAGGAGAGAAGACAGAGCCATGGGAAGGTTCCCTGGTGACCGGGTACTCGGACCTATATTCTACGTCCGAGGCCGAGACCAAATATCCGAGACCATACAACGTTGCCGGCCGCCGTACATATTTGGAAGGTGTGTGTTAAGAGGATGAACATTAAAGATATGTAAAAATAATAGTTTTTTCAAAAGAAAAAGACATAAAATAATTTGTCATTTTTCAAAAAAAAGACATAACAACAATGTTAATAACTGTCAAGAGAAAAAAACTGCATTCATCAAACAAGAAGAAACATGCGTGCTGACATATACGCATATATGCAATACTTGAAAGAAAAATAATAGAAATTCAATCAATCAACCAAAATAAAGAAATTGATTAGCTTCAAATGGTATTGATCAATATGGCCAGATCGTTTACTAGTTACAAAAAAGGAAAGGAATTAAAAAGTAGCATTGAAACAAATTAAATGTAGCTAACAAGGGGACGATGATGATGATCATCTTCTTAATTATAACCTAAACGCGTACATTTATGTTGATGATCATATTAACATAGAGGAAGAGGTCAAGATGATGTTTAGGAGGTCGGCATGAACAATCAAATGATAATTGAAAATTAAATATCCCTGATATTTAATGATAGATTTATAATTTTCTCTTTTCTTAAGTATATGAATTTTAAATTAAGTACATATTGATATACTCAGAAAATTATTGTGAGCTATATAATTAGCCACAATGTTGGAAACACTCAATCAGGGTAAAAAACACGTACGCTTTAGTGCAAGGGGATTAATAATTAGATTGTATTTATTTTCAAATTTAAATCACATGTGATTATAAACTCATAGTTAGTAAAAATTCTAATTTGAGGACTAATAGACTCTGTTAATTTATCATTAAGTATGAATAAATTAGCAACTATTGCCTTAATTAAATATCAATATAGCAGCTTGTGACAAGTAAATTTTTATGGGCCATATTCTCATTAGATCTAACAAGTATTTTTTAACAGAGTCTTACTCTTAATCTTATTCTCAATAATTAGTCCTCATTACTCTTATTCTTAATAAAAAAATGTTCTCATTACTCTTATTATAAAAAATCCTAATAATAAAATTTTTTATTCTTAGTACGAGATAGGTGATCTAAAGATTATTCTTATTCTTGATAAAAAAATTTATATTTTCCTTCAAGAAAATTTGTTACATTCATTGTTAAAGAAATAGGGATATTTCTTGTTAAAATTATATAAATATTTACTATTTTTTTAGAAAATAATAATTGATCATAAATTGTTATATTTGTCTAATATAATTTTGTATATATATTAGTACTAAACATATTATTATATATAAAATTCAAATATATCATTGCACATTGTGCGGGTCTTTTGTAAAAATATAGTATAAAATCCATAACTGACCAGTCATATATATAACATCGTCGGACACATTCAACTGACCTGCCGCAATTCTAAATATTTGATCGTCTTATATAGGCAAAAAGGTATCATGTACTGTAGTACAACCATCTTGGCTGTACTGCAGTTTGATCCCAGCCATTGGATCGCTATCCAATGGCCGGAAAATAACTCCCCCCCCTCCCCACCCACCCACCCACCCACCCACCCACCCACCCACCCACCCACCCACCGTTCGGCCAGCCCTCGTCCCGCCCCCCTCCTCGCCACATCTCGGCCGGCCCTCGTCACACCCCCGCCTCCCCTGTGCCATTCCCTTGCTCTACTCCGGCCAAGCCGCGCACGACATAGGCGAGTCGTTCTTCCCACGACATAGCGTCCGGCGACGGCGGGATGAAGGTGGGAGGCGTCAGCGAGGGGGTCCAGTGAGGAGGCAATCGCGGAGCACAGTGCCGGCGTCGCTGGTCCCCCTGTTTCACCGGACTCCCCTGTTTCGGACTCGCCCCCGCCCCGGCTATGCTGTGCGGCGTCCCGGGAGAAACAGCGGAAGCGAAAGAGGGGAGGGAGTCCGGTGAAGAGGCGGTGGGCGGCGAGGTTGCCGGGGTACAAGGACGGAAAAAAGTCGCCGGCGAAATAGGGGAGGGAGGAGGAAATGTACAGGGGTAGTTCGGTGATAAAAATTTGACTCGCTCCCACTCGAGTCAATATTACGAAATAAATCTCAAAAAATATTAAAAAATTTAAAATAAAATAAAATAATCGAATTCTAATGAATTATTTTATTTTATGGTATTCACCCAATTTTTTCATATTTTTCGAGAGGGGTAGTTTTAAAATAAAAACTTGACTCGAGCCCGACTTGTGTCAATATTATGAAATAAATCTCAAAAAATATGAAAAAATAAAGTAAAATACCATAGAATAAAATAATCCATTAGAACTAGATTATTTTTTGTTATGTTATTTTACTGTATTTTTTATATTTTTTGGGATTTATTTCATAATATTAACTTGAATCGAGAGCGTGTAAAGTTTTTATTTCATTTTCCCCAGACTCGCTCTCCACTTGAGTTAATATTATAAAATAAATTTTAAAAAATAAAATAAAATAATTTCGTAATAAAAATTTGACTCACTCTCGAATCGTGTCAATAATAAGAAATAAATTTTAAGAATAAAATAAAATAATTTTATAATAAAAACTTGACTCGCTTTCAATTCGAGTCAATATTATAAAATAAATTAAAAAATATAGTAATTTCGTAATAAAAACTTGACTCGCTCTCGACTCGAGTTAATATTATAAAATACATATTAAAAAATTTGACAAAAATAAACCATTAAAACTCGTGCTCGACTCTCTCCTGACTCGAGTCAATATTACGAAATATATTTCAAAAAATTTGAAAAAAATAAAGTAAAATACCATAAAATAAAATAAACAATTAGAACTCGATTAATTTATTTTATGGTATTTTACTATATTTTTTATATTTTTTGGGATATATTTTATAATATTGACTTTAGTCGGGAGCGAGTCAAGTTTTTATTAAAACTTTCCATTGTTTCATTTTTCTTCACCAACCATGTTTTCTCCCCCACTGATCAATAACAATTTTGTAATAAAAACTTGACCGCTCCTGACTCGAGTCAATATTACGAAATATATCACAAAAATATGAAACAAATATAGTAAAATACCATAAAATAAAATAATCAAGTTATAATGGATTACTTTATTTTTTAAATATTTTTTCCATATTTTTTAAGATATATTTCAGAATATTGACTTGAGTCTAAAAGGAAATGGGCATGGGTAGTTTCGTAATAAAAATTTGACTCGCTCCAAACTCTAATCAATATTATGAAATAAATTTTAAAATATATATATATATAATAATTTTATCATAAAAACTTAACTTGTTCCCAAATTGAATCAATATTAAGAAATAAAATTTAAAAAATATATAAAATAATTTCGTAATAAAAACTTAACTCGCTACCGACTCGAGTCAATATTACGAAATAAATTTATTTTTCTAAATTGACAGAATTAGTTTATTTTTTAAATTTTATTTCATAATAAAACTTGACTCATCCTGACTCGAGTCAATATTATAAAATAAAATTTAAAAAATATATAAAATAATTTCGTAATAAAAAATTAACTTGCTTCAACTAGAGTTAATATTACGAAATAAATTTTAAAAAATATAAAAATAATTTCCTAATAAAAACTTGACTATTGTTGAGAGTGAGTTAAGTTTTTATTACAAAATTATTTTATATATATATATAATTTATTTTGTAATATTGACACGAGTCGGGGACGAGTCAAGTTTTTATTACGAAATTGCCCCCCCTTTATTTTCACCCCCGACGATCACCCCTCTCCTCTGCTTTTCCCTGCCACCGCGATAGCCGGTGAGTGTGCCACCGAGGTCACCTACACCACCGCCGGCTGTGCTATAACTACCTACTCACGTGACTCCCAAGCCGACGCCTCCAGCCAGCCGTGTTGCGCCACATTGATGGAGAAATAGAGGAACTGAAAACAGAGGGGCGAGGAAGGGGGTGGGGTGGGGCGGGATGGGACGGGGGGCACGGGGGGAGGGATGCGGGGCAGAGCAAGGGGCGTGGGGCTGGGCGGGGGGCATGGGGGGAGGGGC
This sequence comes from Piper betle, assembly GCA_033002965.1. Taxonomy (NCBI): domain Eukaryota; kingdom Viridiplantae; phylum Streptophyta; class Magnoliopsida; order Piperales; family Piperaceae; genus Piper; species Piper betle. Next base: position 115,679 of record JAURVB010014602.1, on the reverse strand, counting down.
GTGGGGCAGGGCGAGGGCCGCAACGGGGGGGGTGAAAGTAGGGGAGGGGGGAAGGGTGGGGGCGGGGCAGGGGCGCAGGGGGAGTGGTGCGGGGCAGACCAAGGGGCGTGGGGCGGGGCGGGGAGTGCGGGGGAAGGGCGTGGGGCGCGGGGTGGAGTGAGGGGCGCGAGGGCGGGGTGAGGGGCGCGGCATGGGGGTGAAAGCAAGGAAGGGAGGGAGGGGGGGTGGAAGAATTCCAGCCGTTTGATAAAATCCAACGGCTGGAAAATGCGAGGACAACCATCTTTATTGTCCTGATGGCTGTCCTGCAGGACAGCAACTCCCCCCCACATATATATATATGGGGTTGGGTAACCTAGGGGCGACCCAGGAAATTTTTCTTGGGGTCGCCCCAAATCTGGACCGTCTGATCATAAGGACGGTCTAGATCTCTTCCTCTCAAAACCCTAACCCCTCCCCTCCTCCCATGCACCGCCGCGCGACCCCGCCGCCGCCGCCGCCGTTCCTCCGCCGCCGCGTCCACGCTCGTGGACGGGGGCGCGAGGGTCCCTAGCGTGGGGGCACGAAGAGGCGGCGGCGAGCGACGGTGGCGGCGGGGGCAGGGTCGCATGGCAACGCGGCGACAATGGGCCCGACGCGCCGCCGCTGTTCCTCCTTGCTGCGCCCATGCCCGCAGACGGCGGCGAGCAACGGTGGCGGTGAGGGCAGGGTCGCGCGGCGGCGGCGACAGCGGCCCGGCGGCGGCAGCGCATGGAAGGAGGGGTGGGGTTAGGGTTTTGAGAGGAAAAGATATGGACCGTCCTTATGATCAGACGATCCAGATTCGGGGCGACCCCAGAAAATTTCCTGGGGATCACCCCCAGGTTACCCAACCCCTATATATATATCCATTTCCTTTATCTGCCATTATACCCCTTGTAAAAATTTACAAGTAAGAAAAATCAGGGAGAGAGTTAGTATTACCTTTGATAAATTCAATATCAAAATAAAAAATAGCCAGTAAAGCTCCTAATGAAGAAAGATATATTTAGAAATTAAATTTTTACCATCTTTTTCCAAAATATCTTTTGCAGCTTTTCAATCAATTCTTAATAGAAATTTTTGATTAAGTGAATCATTTTAAAATTTTAAAATACAATTTACAATATTTAACATCTTTTTTTTATGGTAGAATATTTTACTTGTGTAAGGTTCCATAATCCAAAATTATATCGTATAATAACAAGTTTATTCTGGATTACTTATTTAAGTATAACCCCATATCCTAGGTCTGAGGCATCCATTTTTATTATTTTTAATGAATTAGGATGAGTTAAAGATAGACAAGGAAGATATTTAACTTTATTTTTTATATTTTGAACAACTTTTGTATGTTCAACTGTCCATGAAGGAGGGTTTTTCTTTAATCTTTGCCGGAGGAGTTTACAATCTTTAGTTAATTCTTCATAAAAATCGGATACATTATTTAACCTTCCAAGAAAACCTTGTAATTGATTTTTATCTAATTTATTTAATAATTCATTAGGAAATTTAGATGAAGGAGTATTTTAAAATCCAAAAGACATTACATTCTATTCATGTTATCCAAATAGAACATTAAATGCGATTTTATATCTATCTTTTCTATTAATCAGAATTTGCCAAAATCCAAATTTTAGTTCAAATTTACTAAATACTTGAGCATTATATAATCTCTTTAATAAATCTTTTTTATTAGGTATTTGATAACATATCCACTTCAAAACCTTATTTAATGGTTTATAATTAATAACTAGTCTTGGTGTGCCACGTTCTCTTTCAGCTGCATTATATACATAAAAAGTAAAACCCACGATACGAGTTAGGGTTTTATATTCAGAACCGGTCGAGTCGACCATTATTTTACGAGTCGAGTCAATTTCAGAACACGTGTACTAAGTCGACGCCGGTCTCGTGTATGAGCCATGAGGGTCATGTGTACCCAAGTATATGATGATAACGTCATGAACACAGCAAAAAGAATGAGTTATCAGAATATATGAGAGTATGCAGTTCATTTTTTTATTATGATATATAATGGATCGTAGAATTAGTTTTGGGCCGTTTACCGCGTTAGGACGCGTTATGGGCATTTTGGGTGGGTTGATAGTTCTAGAGCATATCATTATGATTTTTTTGGTGTTTTTTGATTTTACGGGATTTTTCCGATTTTTATGAATTTTTTTAGGATTTAATACAACTTAGTTATTATACTTGACTCGAGCCGGAGACAAGTCAAGTCTTAATTACAAGTTTGCCACCCAACCATTTCTTCTCCACCCCCGACCTTTTCTCCCCCACGCCCAAACCCTAACTGCCGCACCGCCCCTATTCGCGCGCCACCGCCGCCACGGAGAAATATGGAGGTACGGAGAGGGCTTAGGATAAAGTTTCACGGAAGTACTGAAAAAGAAGTGCCGAGAGCGGCACAGTACCAGCAGCAGATCAGTAAGTTCGGGATGCTACCGGCTCTGCAGCCCAGTGGCTCCTCAGTAGTGCCCTTCAGAGTGTTCACGTGGAGTATATGATGTTTTCTTTCATATGAGAGTTTGCTCTCATAGCCAGCTTGTTATAGTTATTTTATTTTCCAGACCAGTAAGACTTGTTACTGACATGTTTTTATATTATATGTAGGTAATAATCACAAATTGGAGGAGCCAGCTTGGACGGAGGAGCAATGAGGTCTTGTGCACACACACATGTTAGATTTCTGAATGTTTAATATTATGTTATTATGTTATTATATTGTGAATGACATGATTAAATGTTTAAGCATGATGATATGATGTGAATGAAATGCTAAGACACGATAACAGAATGCAAAATATGATCAGAGTTGAGCAGCGAAAGCATAGTGGGTTGAGCCCCAAGCTTCAGAATGAATACGTTATAAATGAAATTCTGTGTGATTGTTAATGCATGCCGATATATTTGTATATATATTATTTTGACAGGGTGGGCCTATAATTGCACTTTTAGGGGAGACTCTGTTAGTTTTACTTCAGACTTTTCATCGATTTTGTTCGTAATTGTGATGGTGTGAAATTTAATTTGTATGTCATTCATGTAGTATCATGTTAGGATTTTGTGCATGCATTCATTCATGACGGATCGTATCTTCATCTTAAGATGCCGAGATTAGATCCGCATGAGTTAGGTTCGGGTTAGCCAACCTAACTGAGACTTGTAACATGCCGGTTTGGTTCACGAGCGTGAACCGGATTTGGGGTGTTACAATCATGTTACTATCATAATATGTTAATGATGGACATTTTAAACTCATTATTAGTTCCTAAATTCTTTCTTTTAATATATTTGGATCTCCTATAAAATTATGTAATATTGCTAATATTAAGGTATAAACTGCATCTTCAATAACCTGTTTTGTATTGGCATCTATTTTTGTAGCAGATAATATTTCTAATTTTTGTACAAATTGTAAATAATGATCCCACTAACCTTTTAATATTCTTGAAAATCTTGCAACAATAAATTCATCAATTTGTTTATCAAAATTATTAGATGTCTTACAAATTTTAGAATATGTATATATATATATATATATATATATATATATATATATATATATATATATAATTCTATCCTCTGTACATATATTAACTACAACCATGTCTTTGACGTAACCATGCATTCATAATTTTCGAATCCTAGCTAAGCACGTATGTATACGTAATTTAAAGGGAAATAGTATGAAATCGATCAACAAAATAAGGAAAACATCATTAATCTCCCAATTGAGATTACATATTGATGGCAATTCTAGACAGTTTTTAAAAAAAGCAATAACGCAACTACTAATTTATAGTTTTAATAAAATATAGGTAAATTTCTGTCAATGATCGTATTAACATAGAGGAAATACGCAACAAACCCACGTACTTGAACTTATATTCCTCTTGAGCATCATCATCATCGTCACCATCACTGTTATTATTGAGGCGCTGCAACGGCACCACCACTATCTGGAGTTTCTCCTCTTCTTCTCCAACCATGATTGCCACTAAAGACTCTGGCACCTCCGACGACGACGGCATTATCTTCTTCCATAGATGGCCTGCCATGATTAAGGATGCCACCAATTGGATGGTTGCTTGAAGATGCGGAGCAGTACAAGATATATATATATATATATATATATATATATATATATATATATATATATAGAAAATCTATTATGCGCTCCCTTGATTGGCAGCGTATACGCAGCATATTGTATGCAGTCTGTTGGATCAAAATCCAACGGACCACATACAATGCCCCCTATTCCACCCCGTTGTTTTTCTTCCCCCCTTCCCCGACCGTTTCTACCACCACCCTAGCCCTCGGCCCCGCCCCGGCCTGTCCCCGGCCTCGACCCTGCCTGCAGCCGCGGCGGCCCCCCCTTGGGTTGCTTCGCCCCCACACCCCCAGCCGCCACCTTCCTCCCCTGCCCCACCCGCATCCGCGGCCCCCTGCGTTCCCCTACCCCAAGCACCACCTTCCACCACCCTCCCCAACCCGACCGGCGCCGCGGCCCTTCCCCCCTCCTCGCCTACTCACTACCGCCCGCGCGCGGCCACCCGCTCCAGACCATCGATGCGTGTTTTCCAAGCAGCCCACCACCCTCGAGACAACGACAGCAATGGCTAGCCGGCAGCAGGCGACGAGGTTCGCTAGCGGTGGGGCGGCTGAAAAATAGAGCGCGGCAACACAAACAGGGGAAGAAACAGGGGAAGGGTAATTTTGTAATAAAAATTTGACTCGGTCGGGATCGAGTGAAATTTATATTACAAAATTACCCTTCAAAAATAAAATAATTTCATAATAAAAATTTGACTCTGGACTAAAGTTAATATTATAAAATAAAATTTAAAAAATAAAATAATTTTATAAAAAAACTTGACTTGATCCCGACTCGAGTTAATATTACGAAATAAATTTTAAAAAAATAAAATAATTTTGTAATAAAAACTTAATTCATCCCGACCCGAGTTAATATTATAAAATAAATTTAAAAAATCAAATAATTTCGTAATAAAAACTTGAGTCGATCCTGACTCAAGTTAATATTACGAAATAAATTTTAAAAAAATAAAATAATTTCTTAATAAAAACTTGACTCGATCCTGACTTGAGTTAATATTATGAAATAAATTTTTAAAAAATAAAATAATTTTTTAATAAAAAATTAACTTAATCCTAACTCAAGTTAATAATTATGTAATAAAAAAACTTAACCAGATTGAGCTAATTTTTTTACGAAATTATCAAGATCGAGTCAATTCTTTATTACAAAATTATTTTATTTTTTAAAAAATTTATTTCTTAATATTAACTTGAGTCGGGATCTAAATTAAGTTTTTATTATGAAATTATTTTTATTTTTTAAATTTATTTCATAATATTATCTCGAGTCAGGATCGAGTCAAGTTTTTATTACAAAATTATTTGATTTTTTTAAATTTATTTCATAATATTAACTCGGGTCGGGATCAAATCAAGTTTTTATTACAAAATTATTTTATTTTTTTAAAATTTATTTAGTAATATTAACTCGAGTCGGGATCGAGTCAAATTTTTTTTATAAAATTATTTTATTTTTTTAAAATTTATTTTATAATATTAACTTGAGTCCAGAGTCAAGTTTTTATTATGAAATTATTTTATTTTTTAAAATTTATTTTTTAATATAAATTTCACTCGATCCCGATTCGAGTACAATTTTTATTATAAAATTACCCTTCCACTGTTTCTTCCCCGTTTGTGTTGTCGCGCTCTATTTTTCCGACCGCCCCACTGCTAGCGAACCCCGTCGCCCGGCGCCCGCTGGCCATTGCTGTCGTTGTCTCGAGAGTGGGTGGGCTGCTTGGAAAACACTCATCGACGGTCAGGAGCGGGTGGCTGCGCGCGGGCGGCAGTGAGCGGGCAGGGGGGAGGGCCGCGGCGCCGGCCGGGTTGGGGAGGGTGGTGGAAGATGGCACTCAGGGTAGGGGGAACGCGGGGAGCCGCGGCTGCGAGCAGGGGCAGGGGAGGAAGGTGGCGGTTGGGGGTGTGGGGGCGGAGCAACCCGAGGGGGCCGCCGCGGCGGTTGGCGGGGGCGGTGGGGGATGGCGGCTGCAAGTGGGGAAGGGGCAAGGCAGAGCCGCAATCAAGGTGGCGGCAGAAACCATCGGGGAGGGGGTGAAGAAAAACGGGGTGGAATAGGGGGCATTGTATGTGGTCCGTTGGATTTTGATCCAACGGATTACATACAATGCGCTGCCAATCAAGGCAGTGCATAATAGATCATCTATATTTTGATCCAACAGATTACATACAATGCGCTGCCAAGGCAGCGCATAATAGATCATATATATATATATATATATATATATATATATATTAAACCAATACAAAGAGTCTTAGAGTTTTCTAAAAATTTTCCGGATAAAATATTAGACAAAAATCAACTACAAAGATTTTTAGGCAGTCTAAATTATATATCAGAATTTTATAAAAACTTAGCATTTGATTGTAAATTACTCTTTAAAAGATTAAAGAAAAACCCATCTCCATGGACAGAGGAACATACTAAAGTAATATGAACAGTATTAAAGCAGAATAATATGAACAATAGTATCTTATCACAAGATATATTTAATAATAAATAACATGTCGATGTGGAAGATCAGCCGTAGCCACAACCACGATCTTTGATTACTACCTTTGAGACCTGATAGAATAATAAAATTTTAAATACATTATCTAGCCGTCATGGCAATATTACACTAAGAGAAAGCCTAACTAAGAGGCTGGGAGAGAAGATGAAGTTTGAGAGTATAGTTACCCAAAGCCAAGCTTTATTGCTTTGTCACAAATTTACAATCACTCGTAGTGAATACTGAATTTACTCTCTCGTAAATACACAATACTGATACATACAGTATATTATCAAATACTGTTGTATAGTATGTCTAAAACAAAGAATACAAATATATGAAAATATACGATACCATTTGTACAGCAAACTGAACCAAATCATGTACAAGGTTCATGATACAAAAGACAATACAATACATACAAATCTTCATATGTTTTTAAACCACACCAAAAGAAATTTTTTTCTTTTCTTTTTCAAAGTGGTTCACAGATTCGACGCATGGAAAACAAACTCAAATGATAATAAGAACATTGGATAAACAGACGCAAAAGCAAACACAGACACACTGAACGAAAAGCGATCCGAAATAAAGAAGAAAGGATGAAGACTTACCGACGCATGAAAACAGAAAGCTGAGAAGATTTCAGAAATCCAGAAGGAAGAAAGTAAAGACAGTAGATGGCGGAAAGATGGAAACAGGTGGAAGAGAAAGCAAATGGAGAAGAAGTCTGGAGAAAAACCGATGCCCCTGGAAGTCCTCAGAGGTTGCCATTTATAATGAAAAATGGGAATCTTTTACGACCAACCATGACCCACCAAAAGCATGTGGGGTCCACCAATTTTTTTAAAGAGATTCCTTGGTGGGACCAGACGTGGGACCAATGGGACCAGTGGGACCATCAGTGGGACCAGCAATGGGACCCACAACAGCATGGACAGTGCTCCAAGGAGAAGTTTTTCTTGGAGGAGAATTCTTTAACTGACTAGGATTACTAGATGACTCTTGACTCATTACTACTGTAGGTGAAGCAACTGGTGAGGGAGATTTTTTCCTCGCAGGGCACATCATAGTAATGTGACCATACTGGCCACAACAATAACATCTTGGACCCAGATCAAAATCGAAATCTGCATCAGGCGCCATTGGACATAGAAGAGCTGTATGTCCATGCTCATTGCAAAGTTTGCATAAAAGATCTCTCTCGCTCCATGGGCTTTGTGCAAACTGTCCTAATTGTGATGAAGGAACTTCCATAATCGGACTTTGATTTGCATAAGCTCTAATCACATTCTCTGTTTGAGGAACTCCAAATGGTTGAGGGACAGCTCCATATTTGTTTAACATCTGAGCAATCCTCATCACCTCATCTTCAGGTAAACGTGGCATATCCTCCTGCACTCTTACAATCCAAGAATATAAGTTAGGAGATAGTGCTGGTGGATGCACTGAAAAGTTATCTCTCAGGGGCAGATCTGGCTTATTGAACAAAACAGTTTTACTAGGGATAACTAGGGATCGATTAAACTTATCCCACCACCGAACAAACAAATTATAAGCCAGCGAGGAGATAGGAACCCCTGATCATTGAAGGTATAAAAACAAAAATTCCATGAAAGAATCCATGGAAGTCTGAAGTATAACAAAAAGTAATAAAAAGGATTTTTGAATGACATTTCAATAACCTGGGAAAACTTTTCAAATTGACTTCTATAATATTTAGGTAGATACTCAAGAACAGGACCAAATTTCCCTAACCACTGGTGAAACCAAGTAGGGACAAAACATGGTTTTTCTAAGTCACACCTAATAAACCATGAATGTTGAGTATTGGGATTTTGATACAAGAAAACTTTATCAAACGCTTCAATATAATCCCAATATGTATATTCATCTGGAAACATCCCTGGAGGAGGCTTAGACACATGAAACTTACGAAAGGAATTGGGATGTCCAAATTCTTCTAGAGTAATAACCTTATGAATAACCATTTTACTGTAAGAAATCTTTGTTTCATAATCATTAGGATATTTAAGGGTTGTCCCGTAATCATCTCCTGCATATCTGTGAGTAATTTCACAAGAACTCAAATCTTGCAAAATACATTCATAAAAGAAACGGGTTTTACCAGAGAGTACTGGAAAATGTGAAAACTCAGGAAAATGATTTTTTGCTACTATAACGGGATCCAAGGTTTCTAGCATAAATGGAGGATAGTCCAAATAACAAAGACAGTATGAAAGAGGCTTTTGAATATAAGGACTTAAAATTTTAAAACTGGGCTGATATTCTGTATTAGTATCATCAGTAGGCATTTTTGGATAGTTCTGATATAAAGGAGGGAGATTTTTGGAGATTTTAGGCTGAGTAGGCCACATGGGTGCTTTTCCCTTATCTTTTCCCTTATCTTGAGCCATGAGACGTGGTAGATTCCCCTGCAAAAATTCCCGTGTTAAATAATCAGGCAAAGAATTTTCTAACCCTGGTATATATTCTATGTCAAAATCAAAACTACTTAATAAAGCTTGCCATCTTGCAAATATATTTTTGGAAGCAAGATTTTGTACATCTTTTTCTAATATAAATTTTGCTGCAGTACAATCAATTCTTAAGAGAAATTTAGTATTTATTAAATCATCCTGAAATTTTAATATACAATTTACTATACTTAACATTTCATGTTTGATTGTAGAATACTTTGATTGTGTTTCATTCCAAAGTCCTGAATGAAATCTAATAATATAAGGTTTCTTATTAATTTCTTGTTTTAGTATTCCCCCATATCCAAGGGCAGAAGCATCAGTTTCTACTATTTTTAAAGCATTAGGATGAGGTAACGTTAAACAAGGAATAAATAAACTTTTTTGTTTAATGTTTTGTACTGCTTTAGTATGTTCCTCTGTCCATGGAGATGGGTTTTTCTTTAATCTTTTAAAGAGTAATTTACAATCAAATGCTAAGTTTTTATAAAATTCTGATATATAATTTAGACTGCCTAAAAATCTTTGTAGTTGATTTTTGTCTAATATTTTATCCGGAAAATTTTTAGAAAACTCTAAGACTCTTTGTATTGGTTTAATATTTCCTTTACTAATAACATGTCCTAGATATCTAATTTCTGTTTGGACTAAAACCATTTTTGGTTTAGATAAAACTATACCATTTGTTATAGCTATCTTATAAAACTGATTCAAATGTTTAAAATGTTGTTCTATATTGTCACTATATACTAAAACATCATCTATGTAAACTATGATAAAATTTACATAGGGATAGAAGATATCATTCATTACCTTTTGAAATTCTGATGGAGCGTTTTTTAACCCAAAAGGCATTACATTCCATTCATATTGACCAAAAGGTACATTGAAAGCTGTTTTATATCTATCTTCTTCCTTAATTTGAATCTGCCAAAATCCTGATTTTAAGTCAAATTTACTAAATATTTGAGCTTGATATAATCGTTTTAATAAGTCTTTCTTATTTGGAATAGGATATCTAATCCATTGTAAAACTTTGTTTAAAGGTTTATAATTAATAACTAATCTAGGTGATCCACGTTCAATTTCTGAAGCTTTGTATACATAGAAAGCAGCACAGGACCAAGGAGATTTGCTTTCCCTAATTAAATTATTTTCTAGTAATTTTGTAATTTCTTTTTGACAATAATCTACTAATTCTTGATTCATCTGAATAGGTCTTGCCTTAGTAGGAATTTGTTTATCTGTAAAACCTACTTCATAAGGAAGAGAAACTTCATGTTTTTTCCTATTCCAGAATGCACTAGGTAAATCATTACATAGGTCTTTTTCAAATAGATTTTTTATATCTTTGACCCTATTTTCTATCATTGGAGTTGTTAATTTTGTTTCTAATAATACTTTATTAATTTCATCTTGTAAATATGTTATTTGTTTAATTTTATTCTTTTGTTTATTTTTCATTATAGAAATAAATGTTTGTCGTTTTGGAAATTCTAATTTAAAGGTAATATCTTTTCCTTTAAGATGTGTATGTATTCCTATATCATCTACAAAGAAAGGTTCTATTAATGCCGTAAATGGATTTCCTAAGATTACTTCTGAGCCAATATTCTTTACTAAGATAAAAGTTAAATACATTCTTATATCACTTATGCATACTACTGCATTAGATAATTTATAATTAACTTTTAACCGTTCTTCATTTGCAGCTGATAAGGTTTGAGTAGTTTTTTCATAATATTGAGTTGGTATTAATCCTTCCTGGATAATATTTCTATCTGCTCCAGTATCAACTAAGGCTAAAGTTTCTAAACTGAATTCATTTTTAAGAATGATTTTTATTTTCAAAACATATTTACGTGTGATTGTTTGTTCAATAATATTTAAATAATTTTCCTCTTTAGGAGAGTCTGGAGTTTTAGATGATTCCCCTATATGAAAAGTATTTAAATTTTCAAAGTCTTTAAGATTTTCTTCTTCTTCTATGTTTTCAGAATCTTGATCTTGTATCTCATTACTTAATTCTAAGATTTCTATTCTCTTTTTTAATTGAGAAATTTCTGATTTTAATTCATTAATTTCTTTTCTTAGATCATTAATAGTAATGGGTTTTTCTGGTTTAATTCTAGTTAATACTTCTGTCATAGTATATGATGGATTTAACATAGCTTCTGTATGAGGTTTAAATCTTTTCTCTTCTTTCTGACTTTTATTAGATTCAATAATTCTTTCCATATATCTCCTTTTTTCTTCTTTATCAGAGATATTATCTATTATATCTAATAAAATCTCTTCTTGTGCCGTAATTACATTGATAGTAATTTTATTTAAATCCATTATAGTATTATAATTATCACAATTACAAGAACTATTTTCACTATCACTATCACTTGATTCTGAAGAGTTTATTTCTAAAGCCTCATATTCAGAGGTTTCTGTTGAAGAAGAAGTTTCTTGAAGTAAATTCAATAAGGATTCTTTTTCCTCATCAGGAATATTTAATTCTCTAATTTTCTTATTTAATTTACATTGGTTACGTGTATGGCCAGTTTGACCACATTCCCAACATATTAAAGGTTTTATAGGTTTAGATGTAGTTGCAAAATCTTTATTTTTCTTAGTTGGTTTTCTACCTGATTTTCTTTCTGGTTGTGGTTCTTTCCTAAATTTATTTTTCTTTCTTCTATAAGGAATAAAAGGTTTTTTATTCTTTTTATTTTTATTTCTCTTTTTAGGATAATTATTTGCACGCATACTGAGGAGTTAAATTAGTTCCAAACTGATTACAAAATTCCCCTAATTCTTTTCTACCTAGGAGTTTTTGTTTTTTCAGTTGATTGCGTAAAGATAAATCTGTACACAATTTTAATCCTTCTGCTATTACTATACCTTTTAACTGTCCAAATGTATAGTTTTCATAAGGTATACTACCATTATTTTGTTCTCTTAATGTAGTTCTAATTTTCTCTGCAAATAATCTAGGTAAACCAGAAATAAATCTTTCTTTCCATAAATCTGAATTAGAGTCATTTCTTTGATATAACAAGGTTAAGAATGTATCTTGATACCATCTAAAGTGTGTTAAGGTTGGACACTTAATATTCATTATTAACTCTTGTGATCTAGATTGTAATTCTTCTAAACTACCTATAAAATATCTTAAAATTGTTTGTATTAATGTATAGACTGCATCTTCTTTTCTTTCATTAGTGACTGGTTCTATTTTAATTGCATTAATAATTTCTAATTTTTGGTTTGGTGACAGATGATTATCCCACCAGCCCTTCAGTTGTCCTGAGAAGCCAGCAATAATCATTTCTGCAATTAACCTATCATTGTTATTATTCGTTCTACAGATTGTTGCATACATTAACATGTTATGTAATAAAATAATTATTTGATATTCTGTAAATCCATCTAAATTCCATTCGTAAATGGATTTACCATTGTAACTTAATACAGATTGTACCTGTTCTTCAAACAACACTGTTGCTGGTGTTGGTCTTTGATAATAATTTTTTGTAAATGGCATAGGCTGTTGTAAAGATGGCTTAGCTACATTTACATAATCTGTATTATCTGTAAATTGATTTGTAAATTGTTTAACTAAATCTTCTTCTGAATCATTCCTTGTAATAACTTTAATAGAATCTTTTATTTTTAAATTATCTAATTTAGTTGTAATTTGTTTTAAAAATTCATTACTACTACTTGATTTAGTATTAAAATTATAAGGAATAGGAGGAGGTTTAATTAATACCGGTTTTACATTATCAATTTTCTCCTTTTCTTTTGTTTCTCATTAACACTATCTTCTATTGAGGATAATTGAGATGCAATTGTTTGTAAATGCATATGGGTATAATTATTTTGTTTAATTATAATAGATGTATCTTCTGATTTATTTGTAGTTTGAACAAAACTCATTGCTTCAATAGATCCATATTTAATTTGTCCTACTGGAGGATGTCTACTTGTTACTGTATTTCCTTCTACAGTTTCCCAAATTCTTGGTTCTTTAGTAACTAATATTTTAGGTGATATTAAATGTTTAAACCATTTTTTAAATGGTATTTCATATCCTATTAGTGTTAAATGATCATAGTACAGTTCCTTATATTCAGATAATTGTTCTTTATTAAATGTATTAAAATACCATTTTCTAAAAGTTTTATTTTTATCTTTCATGAATTCTTTTGAACACTTATCTCTATTAGGTTCAAATATTATTGTATTAATTTTAAAATTCATGTCTGAAAATGTTGGTTCTTCTTCATATAATGCATGTGGTATTTTATTATTAGACATTATAATACCTGCTACATTAGAACTAGATGCTTGTGCATTATTTTTAGTATATCTAGTGTCTGTACTATGTCTACCAAAAATAATATTAACGTCACCATTAGTTTCTTCTATAATAGTTTTAGCTGTTCTTTTTTCTATTATAGGAGGTACTATCTTTTCTAATTTCCAAGAGTCTGGTAATGTTATATCATTCCATTGTATTGTTTTAGGAATTTCAATATTAGCCTTACTAGTATCTATTTGAAATAAGGTTGTATTACCTTTTTAGAGACTAATCTTGATCTAGGATTAACTGATGTCATAGCTTTAAAACATATTCTATAGATTAGACAAATATTTTGCGATCCTTCCTTCATGTCATATCCTTGAGTCTGCATATTTAGACACAGACTATCCTTGATATTTGGATCTGACAGTGATAAGGAAAAGTTAGGATAGCAATTAAAGTATACCGGACCAGTTCCTAGACTTGATTCAATTATTCCTAAAAGGGAGTCTGGAAATTTATTATGCCTTCTATCTCTTAAGCATAGAAGAATAGATGTATTTAATCCATCCCGAGTTAATATATATATATATATATATATATATATATAGAGAGAGAGAGAGAGAGAGAGAGAGAGTGGGGGGAGAGAGTGAGAGTGAGTGTGTGTGTGTGTGTGTAGAGAGAGAGAGAGAGAGAGAGAGAGAGAGGATTTGATGAATTATGAAGTGGTAAGGAAGTAAGAATTTATACTTCTGGTTAATGTACATCCATGTTGAATTGCGAAATTAAGTAACTTGATTAAGAAGAGCGGCGCTTCCCACTTTGTACGTAGCTTCAAACACCAACTCATAAATAGGAAGGTTACCAAAAAAAGAACATAGGAAGGTTATTATATTTGTAAAAACTATGATTTTCAATTAGATCTCGATCGAGTAGGATTTCTAATTATTTTTAATCGTATATATTCTCATTTTATTTTAAGAATAAGTATTAATCGCTGATATTAATATATGAAACTTTAAGGACTAGCTGATTCTTCAGTTTAAGTGCTAATGTGCACCCACCCACTTGTAATTCATGTCTTCGTGACCGAACATTTTCATCGTTTTTCACTGCCAAGCGTTCTCATTGCTTCTACCAAGAGGCCATGTATTATATAATTTTAGTAAAAAGTTAACATTTTTATATGAGCTTTTCACAACCGAGATCATTAATCGATAATTTTAGCTTTGAGCGTTCTCATCGGTTCTGCCCATGTGTACCCATAGATTTTACTAAGTTTCTAATAGCGCGTGATCTTTTTTCTTCAGCAAGAGAGGCTGGAGAGGGAGGGTGGAATTAGGCGTGTTAGGGAAGAACTGCTAGCTCATACCAAACAGAACTCTCTTGCATAACTTCTGCACTCCTTTTATACTCTCATTTGTGTTATTTGTAATTGTTCCAATAAAAAGAACTACACAAGAGCTTTTGAAAGACATCTTGAGCTCATATCATGTTGAATGAGATAAATTGGCTGACAGGCATATCCTCGACGAGGTTTGCATGGTTTCTTCAATGGATTTTTCTACATTTGTTCTCCATGAAATGAATGACTTGACGAAAATTCTCCATTTGGGTCGTGTGATAAAAAACAAACAATCAGAAAGAAATGTGCTTTGAGAATTACAGAAAAACTTTGTCTCAGTAATGTAGCGTGAGGCAATGCTTTCCAATGAATTAATGGCTTGATGCTTCTCGAATGAAGCATGTTAAAGCAGCAATGCTACAACTATCATCTTTGTTTGCGTTAACCAGAAAAATAGTTGGGGTTGATATCTTGATACAACTATGAATGTTTTATCTTTGCCCATAAAACAACAATGTAATATTACATAGAACAAAAAGTAAATTATTTAGCTAAAAATATTTAAAGTAATTATGTGATATTGGTTCTCAATATGTGTAGGTTATTCTTAAAACTTGAATGATTATATATTGTTATTGTATATAAGAATATGAAACTACTTATTTCTAATTTTGCATACATAAGCTTTATACAAGATATATATCATGGGTTCGGGTTAGAATTTGTGAACCAACGTCTTGTAAATGTACTCTCCTACCTACATATGGAGATAGCCTTAATGTATCAGACGCTGTTTTTTTACGATAAATTTTTCATTATTTTTTCTTTGTTCCCAAAGTCGATCGGTCATCACTCTCTCATACTTTTGAGGTTAGATCATGACCGTGTTTGCTCAGTTCCGGTTGAAGATTTCTGATTCATCTTGATCACAATCAACTCGGTCTATATCAGGACACAGTTGACCGTGCCCTGCTCGCCACCCACCTCAGCACTCCTCATTCTGCTCCTAAAGTCTCTCATCAAGTTTGAGTCCTTTTCTCATGTAAAATCGGGAAAATCTTGCAACAAAAATCTAATCTAAATAATTGGTCGTCTAAAAACCAGATCAAACAGCTGCTCATGCCGATAATCTTGGTTTCATAACTTACAACACATTCTCACAAATTCAGTTAATTTATCTGGTTGGATGATCATGTTGTTCTTAATTCTCACTTCTCTCATCATACATACTTCCCTTGGCCTTCACAAAACGTTAACTTCACATAACTGTACACTAACTCACCTCCCAACGAATCCACAATGGTTAGTCAGCAAATTTCCTCCAATTCAATGCTGCCCAGTTTGATTCTTTGTCTAGAGATTCCGAATGTTGTTGAAGGAAACGCATCCCATCGGACAACTTTATAAAGTAGTAACCAATTTTCATTTCATGTATGTACTCCAGATACACTCACACAGCTAAGTCGGTTTTGGAAACCTTCCACCCGGAGTAGTTCAATAACCACCTATTTATTACACAACCCAGGTTAAGTTCCAAACCATTAGAAAACCAACACTAATGCTGGCGTGGGAAACTTGATGTACCCAATTACCCATTCATAAATGTGCTTCGCTTATTCTTATACTCCCCTAGCCTTTTTCCCCGGTTTGTTAGCCAAGCTGACCACATAATCTATCCTTTCCACCCCTATAAATACTTGCACCTCCTCCATGCTCCGACCACCAACCCCTCCCTCCTCCTCCTTCATTTCTTGTATTGGTCAACAGCCACCATGAAGAGAATTCTCTTTCTTGCTGTTGCACTTGCACTGCTGTTTGCTGTGGCCAACAGCATGCAGGGGTTTGAGGAGAAGGACTTGGAGTCGGAGGAGAGCCTTTGGAATTTGTATAAGAGGTGGAAAGGCCAATATAGTGTATCCATGGACGGCATTGACGTCGTTGAGAACGACAAACGATTCAATGTGTTCAAGGAGAATGTGAGGTTCATCAATGACTTCAACAACCAGGCTAAGCCATACAAGCTCAGTCTCAACCAGTTTGCAGATATGACCAACCAAGAGTTCAAGAGCAAATACGCCGGATCGCGCATCGAACACCACAGGATAAGGAGGGGCCAACGTCTCGCCGGAGTTTTCACGCATGGGAATGAAACCAACGTTCCTGCCGCTATTGATTGGAGGCAGAAGGGAGCTGTTACCCCTGTCAAAAATCAAGGCGAATGTGGTAAGTGCTTGTATAATTTCATGTCCAATTTTGAATACCACATGCATATTCGATGAATTTAGCCGACAAGCAAATGATTGTGACTCCTACATACTAATGATTAAAACCAAGTATACCATGTACCCACCACTAAACTACATGATATAATTTTGAACATGAACTAATTGATTCATGCAGGAAGCTGCTGGGCCTTTTCTACAGTCTGCGCTGTTGAAGGGATTAATGCAATCAAAGGCAACAAACTGGTTTCTCTGTCAGAGCAAGAACTGGTTGACTGTGACATAACCGATGACAACCAAGGCTGCAATGGAGGATTGATGGAGTCTGCATTTGAATTCATCAAGAGCATTGGAGGACTCACCACTGAGAAGGACTACCCTTACTTAGCTCAAGATGGAACCTGCAATTCACTGAAGGTAAAGAAATTACATGATCACCATTTTGGATTCACATGATGATTTCTTTATCTAGCTAGGTAGAAATTAGGAAATAACAAACTTTAGTTCGTACAGGAAAATTCCCCAGTGGTGACCATTGATGGCCATGTGAAGGTACCAGCTAACAATGAGGATGCACTGATGAAAGCCGCCGCAAATCAGCCGATCGCCGTCGCCATCGATGCTGGCGGCCAGACTTTCCAATTCTATTCAGAGGCAAGAACATTTAGATGGTCTTGACTCTTGAAATGAAGATACATAAATTTGATTCATACATGCAAATGCCATTTTAAACGGAGCCATGTTATATTTTTACATTTGGTTATATTAATCAAAATGTCAATGTTTATATATTGCAGGGTGTTTTCAATGGGGATTGTGGGACAGTTCTGGACCATGGAGTGAACATAGTTGGCTATGGCACAGACACAGATGGAAACAAGTACTGGATTGTGAGGAACTCATGGGGGCCTCAATGGGGGGAAAAGGGCTATGTGAGGATGGCAAGAGGAGTCGATCCTAAGGAGGGGCTATGTGGTATTGCCATGCTAGCCTCATATCCAATCAAGACATCCTCGAATCCTTCCCCTTCTCCTTCCCCACTATGAGCTCTGAAAGATTGCCTATTGAGAGTTGGAAGAACAAGGCAAGGAGCAAGAGTAAGCACGGCTCACAATTAAGTGAACTAGTAGTTTGCAATATGTGTATGGACAATTAATTATTATGGAATAATGAATGATTAATATTTATCCTATATATATGGCTTGGTTGTAAGAGACATCCTATGTATTATGAAATTGAAACAATATTGGTACTCTTCATACAATGTCCATTATTATAAGCATACGTAAATCTTAATTTTCCCTGTTATTATGTATAGGTCATGTGCGCAAGAGCAAATAATAGCGTTGAGTAGGGAATTATTGTAACATAAGGAAGAAAAATGGGATTTCAGGCATACTGGGTAATAGGGACATGTTAACAACTTAACCTACACATTACTCCCTATTTAATCAACACCCAAGTAATTAAGAAATGAGATTTGTTCATATGTACATAACTTCATATATACTGATCATTTAATATAATCTGCCCTTGGGTTTAGTATTGTATACTTAAAAGTTCACTCAGTGTAAATATTCAGTACAAATTAAATTTGCTTAAATGCATGCATACTTGGTAGAAAACTAAGCTTGGAAATTAATTATTGTATATATATGGCTTTGTGACGTTGGTCTTGATGATCAATGATATGGGATCACAAGCCTAATGTGTGAAGGGAAGTATGGAAATTCATTTCTTTCAAGCCAAATCCCAGTTCCCATACAACCACAACTTCAATTATATTACAAAATAATTATAACCCATATATATATATATAGGCAATTAAGCACGTATATTCCTCCCTCCATACTAAATATTTTCCGAGATGCATTAAAATTTCCTTGGCATATCATATACCTGCTGCCCGGGCTGATTTAATTCAAAAAATAATTGTATATTAACTTTTATATATGCAATAAAATAAATAAAATAAGGGGGAAAAGTAAAAGATGGGTACATAAAAGATTTCACACAACTCGATGGCAGCTGGGCATAGATACTGGTTGAGGTCTGTAGATGGCGTGGAGTCAACCTGAGGTGGATTTTTGGTCGGCATTGTTCTTCCGGCGGGTACAATCGGTCAATGGAAGAGGAGATGTCGAAGATGGTCGGGATGTGGAGGGCAAAATTATAATTTTGACATTCGAGATGACCTCCTGCGTACCTGACAGTAGCAACCTCGGGATGTGTATCAGCAAAAAAGTATACACATTTTGTATTAGCAGAATAAGAACGGCTGGACGAATCAATGTCGCACTTCGACAAAATCATTCGAATACTCCATCGTATAAAAATCCCAATTAATTATAAATAATCACACAACTCAACATATCCATGTACATGATAAAGTGCTCTAAAAATATCGAAAAAATTCACGTGCATCCATCTACGACATCAAGCACATCAATCAGCACGACAATCAATCCAATAGACAATATAATATAATTATTAATCAAATATTTAAATACAAATAATATTTGATTAATAAATTTACATAACATAATATGTATCAAACCGCACCGATCTAAAACTCGAATTTTACACAGAGTCTAATTGAGACACCTTCGTCAACAGACCAACGGACCAACAGATCTTGTTTTTAAGAAAATCCAATCCTGCTGGAGCTCCTTTCCAAATTACAGTTCATTTGCAACTTTTGGAGTAGCCCATCAGCCATGCGATTTTTCATATTTTGCATTAAAGATTTTGGCTAGAAGGCCTTCCGGATTTGCTATAATCCGCCAAACCAATTTTGCCAGCAAAGCTAGATTCATATCATTGGTATTCGAACAACTGGTATGTAAGCCTTGACCTTAAAGGCGGATGTCGACTGGTATGTAAGCCTTGACCTTAAAGGCGGATATCGACTACCCCAGTAGTCCCCTTGAAGTTCCAAACCGCCCCTCGGCCTCGGCCTGACTGCAGTAAGCCCAAGGTATCCCCTTGCCCAACCAAGTTTCTCTCCTCCACTGAGATCACTACCACACTCTTCACATGTTGTTCTCCTCTTGTTTGATCTCTACATAAGGATGACACCTCCTTATATAGACATCCCGGCCTTAGTGTGACACCTCATCAGCTTGCATCCTCACCATCGAAGTCTTGATCAACGGCTCCCATCCTCTAAGCCTTGTCATCGACCCCTTTGGTATTCCAGTGAATTACCAGAAAGACCCACCCTTGGGTGTGGCACAAATGCCTCATCAACTTCTTGGATGTGGCATGGTCGTCTGGCTCGACCCAGCGACGCCAATACCGAACCCTGGTCCGTCTGTTCCACAGCACCCATGCGCGTGCACGATAACCCCTACCGCACCTTGGCTCGGTCACTCGCACACCTGCGCACCCGTGACTACCGCATGTCGCATGGTAGTTCCCGGCCCTGGCGCCTAGCACGCTCGGTCAGTGGTGCTCGGTCACTCGCACCCTACGCATCCGGAACCCGCAACTTCTATCTGCACATGATGCTCGGTAGAACGTCCCGGCTGCGCCTGACCCATCACGCACCTGGAACCCGCACCACGCTCAGTACACGGTAGCGGTGCTGGGTACTCGTTACCAATCATGTCCACTACCCAACTGCTATCGGTACTGCCCGATATCTCGCCCGGTACAGTAACTCGCCCGATGGACCTCATGCACCACTATGCACTTCACACTAACACGGAAATATACTTGGTAGATTGTTCACCACTCAGATAGCACCCTACCCGACTTGGACGCGGGAATGCTAGGAACAACCGCCAATCCCTAGCTCTCGACTGTCCCACTAGCTAAACCCCGTAACACCTACCATAATTGGGATTGCGGAGAGTCAAGTTGTTTGGCCATCTTCTTTGGAATCTTAAAAGATCTCGTTAAACTATTCGATATTGTAAAACTATAATTTTTTTCCTTATTATATTTTCGAGTACGAAAATTTTTAAGTTAGGAAAATTGTAAAACCCTGTAAAAAAATAATTAGGTTATTTTATTTAGAGTTTTGTAAATCTTAGACCGAACCGTAAATATTATTTGATTAAATTAATTCTTGAAAAAATTAATTTTATAAATTATTGATTTTGACCTTTAACATATCGGTATAATGATATTTATAATATTTTTAAGATTTAATATCTATTCGTATTAACTTAATAATTACTTTTTGACTTACGTTATTATACAAATAATTTTTTGAATTCCACACATATTTATAAAATTTAATGTAGTGACTTCTTGAATTCTGCATATATTCTTTTATATAAAGAGAGTTCTGTTGATGTTAAATTCTATATAGTTTGTGAGTATATTTAGCTTACAAAGGAAAGGATTTAGGATCGTGTGTCATAGTTGTGGGTTCATCATCATAATACTAGGTTCGTATAATTACTTGAAATATTATATATTTTAATTTTAGAGTCTTGGTCGGTTTGAGTTCACATTTGATCACTATGCGCTGAGCGTAACTGGGGTCAAAGAATTAGCTCAGTCCGACACAGGACAACACTCATAAAAATTACTATATAGGAGTCTTTTGGTCAGCATGAGCTCATATTTGACCACCATGCGCCGAGTGCAACCAGGGTCAATGAATTGATTCAATCCGATACAAGATAGCACCCCCTAAAAATTAAATACATACCCCCGTGTTGAAAGGGGTGACATGGCACAAGACGGCTCATTATGCACTTATATCGAAAGTATGAGTCAATGGTAAATATTGGTAACTGGGGGTCGAGGGTCACGTAGCGTGTGTGAGCATACATGGGATTGTAGCTAGATAGGCGGCCACCCTCTTATCATATTAAGAGCTTAGCATATGCTCATAATTACTAAAAGACATAATTCAGATGTTGTAGAATATATTAATTATTTCTTGTAATTATATGACTTAGTGTTTTTATCACTTACGCGGAATTGCCTTTGCACGTATGAGCATGGAAGGATGGGTAGAGTCGGGACAGCCGAAAGACTTTGGACTATTAGTTTTTTAGATTGTTTACATGACAGTGGATTTTAGTTCGGTTCATGGGACTTTATTCCGAGCATTTGTCTATTAATTTTTATGTTAAAGATTTATTTAAAATCTTGAAAATTAATAAAAAATTAATTTATGAGTTACTTAATTTCATATAATAATACTTGGTTTCTGGCTTGAAACGGGCGTGGTTGACCGGATCAGACCAGTTCTTCCAGCTTCCGATAATTGCATCGAGTCCCAACTGTTGATTTTTTTGCAGAATTTGTCTATCAATCTTTGAAACTAGCAGGTTTTATTCTTCCCCAGAATAAAGGCATGCCAAAGTACAAACTTCCATTTCTCATGGAAGGCATTTTCAAAAATAGATAGCAAGGAGTGTAGTGTGAATATAGTGAGAAGAGAAGGGAGAGAGGGCATTCTTGAAATTTTGCATGCTTGAATGGGAAGGGCTGGCGGGAGTATAAAAACAGAGTGTAGCTTGTGATGTGGCCAGGTTGATAATAATAGAAAACTTTGCTCGTTTTGTGTTTCTTCTTCCGATTTTTATGGAAGAACAACAAGGTAGCAGGGCTCTCCCGTGCTCCCTTGTTCCCCAATTCCATCATCTTTCCATTTTCCACATTAGCAGGTTAACATTGCAATGGCGCCAGCGAAGCAGAACAGCAAGCAGAGCAGGGGAAAACACATCCTCGTCGAAAGACATCCTCATCCTCGTCGATGCTGGAGAAGAAGAACACACTGGATTGGTATCAGAGCAAGGCGAAGGAGGGGCTATTTCCTTATCAAATGCGGAAGAATTAGCTCGGAAGGTACAAGATCATATACTCTCTGCTTCTGCTCATATTTCTGCAAAATTTGAGTTGTTGTTACAATCGAAAATGGAGAACGTCGGAGTTAGAGGGAATCTTGATAATAGAGAGGGGATTGGGACTTTACATGCTAGGGTTTCTGCAAATGTGGTAGATATCCATGATCAATTGCAGGGAATCCGTGGTAATTCCCATTTGGAGGAGCAGACAATGTCTTCTGGTGGTAGACATCAGCAGGGATTGCCCAGAATTGGGATGAAACGTGTTCGACAGAATGTTTTAGAGGGATTTCTGCATGCTCTTCCAAATGAAGACTGCTTGAAGGGATCCAAGATGAGTTTCCCTAAATTTGATGGATCCAAGGATCCCATTTCTTGGTTTAGTAGGGCTGAAAAATTCTTTAAATTGCATAGAATCAGTGAGAATTCACAGGTTGAGTTGGCAAGTTTTCACTTGGAAGATGATTCTCAAATTGGTTTGATATGTTGCAAGAGCACCATGGGATACCCAGTTGGACTGAATTAAAAGAAGCCATGAACATACAGTTTGGACCATCGAAGTATGAAGACTTCTATGGAGATCTTCCCAGGTTAATTCAAGAATCGTCAGGGCAAGATTATACAATCAGGTTCAATAGGTTGGCGACAAAGACCGGATATATGACAGAAAAATAGAAGATCAGTAGTTATACTTGTGGTCTCAGGTCACAGCTGCTCATGGAAGTGAAAGGAAGAAAACCAGCGACCTTGTTGGATGCACAAGGTCTAGCTAGGCACTTAGAACATCATGCGAACCAGAGATTACATGCATATGGAAGACCAATGAGCAGGAATTATCAATACACAGCTGGTTCATTTCACAAAGAAAACAATTTTGGAACTGGCAAGGGGGAAGCTGATGCGGTGGCAGATTTAAAACCCAAAGAGACTACTATAGGGAGGAAGTTTAGTATCAAATAGCTGCAAAGAGGAAGAACGCAGGTTTGTGCTTCAAATGTGATGAGAAGTTTGTTCCTGGACACAAGTGTAAGAGGTTATTTACCATTGAAGTAGTAAGGGAAGAAGACCTATCAGAGCAAGAAGACAGTGACCAAGAGAGGGAATCCATTACACCCGCAATATATCTTAACACATTAACAGTTGCCACAACTACTAATACCATGAGATTATTAGGGAGAGTGGGTGGACACCAAGTAACGCATTAACAGATGGCTTTAATTGATAAAAAACTGCTTCCTCTTCGACCTGGTGTTGCACGGTTAGTAAATAGCTTGAAATGTCTACATCTGACTTTCAACATGGAAATGAAATTGAGATTTCTGATACCTTCTGAATTGATGATTTGTTAAGACTATACCTTTAGTTCTTGTTTAATTTCTGTTATGTAGATAAAGTAAGACATGTTGTGCCTTTGTACTCAGATTGATCGATGAAGCTTTGGAGAAAGGAGTAAATGTTGCTGTCTGCAGCACTTCTAATGAGAAAACTGTAAGATAATCATTCATCATTATCCATTTACTCTTTTTTTTCATGAGTTCAGATTCTGGGTTCATTTGGTTCATAAACTGAAAAACTTGAGAGATCATAGCAATGAAACTTCTGTGAGGGGAAGGCCCAACAACAAATTAATATTGATCTCAAACAAACCACATCAGAGTAGACCACCGAACCCTGGAAGACTCATTTATGCTGCAGACGAAAACTCATTACATCTTTCTTGGTTATATGTTCTTGTTTCAGTGCAATGATTTTGCATAATCTCAATGAATTGTTCCCCCAAATATGTTTGACAACCCTTTTTCAAAATCTAACTTAAACTACTTTATAGGTATCAGCTATAGTATCTTGTCTGTTGGGCCCTGAACGAGCTCAGAAGATCTTGATATTTGCTGGGGATGTAGTGCCTCGGAATAAACCAGATCCGGTATTCAAGTACTTCAACATTAGTTTTTATCATCTGAATTAGTTTTCATAATTTGCTTCCTAATCTGTGTAGAAATTGCTCACAGATGAGTTTTATATCCTTTTAGTCAGCAGTATATAGCTTAGTTAGCAATTGGTTATATTTCTTGTTAGTCCATCTACCTACTAGCAGCCAAAACTCTGGGTGTTGATCCATCAAGGTATGCTAGCTTTAACTAGATCCCATTTTTTGAACACAGTATTTGTTATTTGAAATTCTTATCGCCAATCTGTTTTCTTCAATTTCAGCTGTGTTGTGGTGGAGAACAGTGCCATTGGTCTTGCTGCAGCCAAAGCTGCTGGCATGAAGTGTATAGTAACAAAAAGCGGGTAACATAGATACCTCTCCTCCATCTTTGGGAATCTGTTCGTTTTCTTAGATAGACATTTGTAAGTTTAGCTTCTTCAATTTCCTAACATTTTGTGTGTGATTTCAGATACACAACCGAAGAAGAGTTTGATAATGCAGATGCAGTTTTTAATTGCATAGGAGACCCTCCAGAGCAGAGATTTGAACTTACATTTTGTGGAAGTCTTTTAGAGAAGCAATTTGTTGTCTAGAAAATGCTTCCATGGCTCTTCTTCTTCTTCTTTTTGTTTCTATATCATATGATTCATTGGCAAAATTCGAAGATGTCACAATTTACATCCTTGTAAGTAAGCAAATTCACAAAGCACATTTAAAACAAAAAATAAAATAAAAGAATTTAAATCTCCTATTTTACGTCAAAAAGTATATGTGATTGGCTTAAATTTTCAACTTTTCACCTGATTATGGTAATTTTTAATTCACATATTTGTTAGTGTATCTCTAATATATGCATGCCTCTCGTCCAATATTTTTATATCTACTTTTATTATTAATTTATTAGTTAAACAAAAAGAGAATTAAAAGTCTTTGTCCAGATAAAAATATAAAATTTAAATCAATCAAAATACTACAAAAAAATAGTTGGTCTTCTTATTGAATTATAATTTATCTACAAAATCAATGTTAATGTCTAAGATATCAAATAATTATATTTTATTTCTATTATTTTAATAAGTATCTATATGTAAAATTTTAATTTATCACTATCACAAACCATGCATGATATAATATCTCCCCTATTATAAATAATATTATATTATCTAGCCAAAAACCCACACAAGTACATTTGAAGTTATAAGTAATCAATATCTACCCTTTATCAAATAATTTATTTTCATTGAATTAAAATCCATCTTGAAAATCAAAATCAAAATCTACATTCAAAATATAAAATCTTTATAATTTATATTTATATTATTAGTTAATAAAAAATTATATGTAAAATTAGAGTCCCTATTTAATGTTAATTAATTTCTATATTAAAACAGAATCTGTCTTCCATCATTCCACCCCTGGCCCGGGTTCGATGACCAATCCCGGCCCTAGCACGTGGGAGCGGCGGCGGCGGCGGCGGCGGCGGCGGCGAAAATGGCGGAGGAACGGCGGAGCTCCGGCGAACGGCCTGTCTTCGTCACGACGAGCCTCGACACTCGCCTCGCCGTCGCCGTCTCCGACGGAGACACCTTCGGACGCCTCAAATGTGAGCTGCCACCGCCCTTTCATATTCTACTCCTTTGCCATTGTAGTTAGAATCTGGTTTTCCCGGCGTCAAATTTGTTGGAATGTGTTCTTTGGGGTTGATTACCTTAGACGTTGTAGTTCTGTAGTGTGTTGAGCTGAGGTCATTGTCTTGTTTGTTGGATTTTGTTGTTTGGAGCCAATTTGTGTATATTGGGCGTGGTATCAGATTCTAGCGT
Organism: Piper betle; assembly: GCA_033002965.1. NCBI lineage: Eukaryota > Viridiplantae > Streptophyta > Magnoliopsida > Piperales > Piperaceae > Piper > Piper betle. Next base: position 89,119 of record JAURVB010014602.1, on the reverse strand, counting down.
ATTGTTTGTTGTAGATGGTGTGTGGTAATGGTGAACTTGAGATTTTGAGTTTTAGATGATTGGCTTGCTTTGCATTTGTTGGAATTTGTTGTTTTGTAGTGGGTTTTGTACTTGGATGTTGTAGCCATTTTAGTATGTTGAGCTGAGGCCGATGTCTTTTTTGTTGGATTTTCTTGTTTGGAGTCAATTTGCAACGATTGGGCGGAGTATTAGAATCTAGAATTGGTGTTTGTGGTGATGCGAATGTTGTTAGTTTCGTTGGGTTTTAGCTGGTTGGTGTCTTTTGATTTGTTGGAGTATGTTGGTTATGTACTTGGATGTTGTAGCCATGTTACTGTGTTGAGCTGAGTGGTGGTTGGTGATTGATGAAAATGCAGGCTCACTGTTTTCTTAATTGGATTGTGTTGTTTGGGGTCAATTTGGTATTTAACATATTGGGCGGTGTGTTATACTTGATAAATTGCGACTTGGAATTTTTTAGTTAATGTTGTTTGTGACGGAACTTGGGAATTCAGGTCCTAGATTTGTGTGTTTCCATCAAATGTTTGTTTGTTTTTTTCAGTAAACTACATGTTAGATACCTGGTAGTATTGTTTGCGCTATTATGGAGAGAAGAGAGTCACAAGATCAGTTTCAAATTATTGTTTTTTTGAGTTTTCTGTTGAGGAAAAATTTTTATTCATGAGTCATGACAGTTGATGGTTATACAGTCTTGACGTTTCTGTATGGATATTTTTTTGCTTAAGGGTTGTCTCTGTGCTTTTTAAAGGTGACTCATACCAAATGTTGTATTTTAGGAACTGTATATTTTCTATGTTTGAATCCATTCGTACCACACTTCGATTTGCTATGGATTTTAATTTAATTTTATGAATGCTGCAGGGAAAGTAGCTGATGAACATTCAGTCTGTTTTCCAAAAATTGAGAGCATTAAAGTTATTTCCCTGAAGGTAATGTGTCTGCTCTTTGTGAATTGTTCATTTCTCAAGAACATTCATTAGCTTTATTTGCATGCTTTAACTTGTCTGCGTGGAAGTGTACAAAATGGAGAACTATCAGTGACTTATCGCTTTGATTGCTCTAAATGGTAAGATTAATCTTTTTGTTTTTGTTTTCTTTATGGCATTCTGAGACTCTGCAAATTGCTTTGGCTCTCTTACAGGTGAGGCGTAAGTCACAATAGATTCAATGCTTGTGAAGAGTGCCTTTGATGGTCTCAATGGATTTTTGTTTCTCCACACGGATGCTGACGTCATTTCTATGTTAGAGGAGGACACCATCATGGTACAGGACTTTTCAAAAGCTGATAATGGACATCCTGATAAGAGTTCACCTATGATGGCACAAAGTTATTTACTAGGCCCTCCTCAAAGTTGTATCAATACACTGGCATCTCAAACTATGATCTTTAATACCCAGGAAGATTGAATTTCACTAGATAACTTGAATGCTTCTATGGAAGAAAACAAAACAATGCTAGATCAGCATGGTCAAAGTTTGAATGAATCAGCTCTACAAGGAACAACTAAAGGTGACGTATATGCTGAAAAAATCCATGAGTCAGAAGTTACTATATCCAGCCAAGATAACAGCAGGGATTGTAAGGTAAGAGCAGACGTGGAAACTGGGACTGATTTTAATGATGCTAACAACAACACTTCCAAGAGAAGCACATCGATGAAATTTGGTGACAATGAGTATCGTGCTTCTCAGAAAGGCAGAAGAAGAAAGCCCAGATGGATATGTCAAATGCAAATCTTGCCATTGAGAACCAAATCGACACTAACTTGTTGGATTTGATTGCTGATAAACCAAAGAAAAGAGGTTCGGCAGAGAAGCATTTGACTGATAGGCTTCCAGAAAAGATGGTGCCTGACGGAGCAGGCAGAGAGAAAAATAGACAGGAGAGAAAGTCATCAAATTCAGAGAGCAAATTGGACTTTGTATTGCTGTCTCAAACTAATAGCGAAATCTTGCAAGGAAGTTCAGGAATGAACCTGCTCAATCATGTGGGAAATAATGTCCAGTCTCCTGAAAGAGAGGTAGTTCAAGAGAAGCTTGATGAATTAACTGATTTATTATTGGCAAGCAGAGATAGAGATCCTAGTAGTAAAGGAGAAGATGCTGCAAATTCTCTTCTCAATGTAAATGAGCCTCCTGAAGAAAATGAGAGTACAAAAGAAATTGTTAAAAAGGAACCAATGGGACCTTTTCTAGTGAACCTTAAGCTAAAGAAGTTAGATTAAGTAAAGAAACCACCGTCAAAGAGAAGAACTTGAGGTAAGCAAAGAGTCGCGCAGCTTCTACTAAGAAAGTTGTGGACGAGACTGTAATTACAGAAGCTAAAAATGTTACCAAGGGTGGCCATCACTGCATGATGAAGACAAGTATGGTGAAAAAGTTAGTGATGCTGTCAAAAATGACAAAATTGCCGATGGAAAAATCAAGAGAAGCAGTCAATTAGTGGGTCCAAATGGCGTTCTAAAGAACATACAAGATGGAAATGGTCCTCTTAAAACTTCAGAAAATGCTGAGCTTCCCATGTCTGAGGTACTTTTGGACAAAACGCAAAAACCTGTCAAAGTCCAAGAGGAGATCTTTGGAAAACCATAGAAGCAAAAATGGTAATACAAAGCTTATTGTCAATAGAGTTCCTGAACTTGAATTTCAAGATAAGGAAGCGCCAAATGGGGATAGCTTGATCGAAATTGAAGGAAAAATTTAAGAAGCAGCTTGGTAAATTCTTCTAAGATATGTGATAAAGAAACTCAAGGGGAGGCAACATCTAATTCACATCAAATTCAATTACAGGATGAGCATGGGAACTTGAATCTTCTGGAGAATTCCAAAAATGTGCTTCAAATAATAAAGGAGGAAAAGCTCAAAATCGAGAAAAAACATGTTGCTTATTACTGAATTAAATCAGAAATCAGAGCATGACAAATCTCTAGAAGCTAGTCATCAACAGGATGGAGACAGAGAAGCAATTGTTACCGGTTCTTCATGTATAAAGCACACTCTGAGTGATGAATTGATAGTTCATGTTAAGCAATCTGAGGAGGATGCTAGCAAAGAGAAACATGTTGATCAAACTGGTAAAATGAAAACACAAAAAGAGAACTATGCTTCTGAGGTTTTGAAGCACCACTAAGATAATGTGTCTGAAGCTCTTAGATACAAGTCCCGGATGAAATCAAAAGTGAAAAGAACTCTTAGGACAACCAAGGAAGGTACACACCAAAAGCTTGACAGTATTGAGAATCTTGAAAATATTCACTCTACTGATCTGCAAATAGATGATGGCCTGGCATTCGATAAAAAAGGTAGTACACCCATAAACATGGCTCATGATTTGATTAAAGATGAAAAAGAGGTAAAGGACATATCCAAGAGGATAGAAGCACCAATAAGTGAGAAAATAGACGGCCATTTGTTGTCACCTATTGGTAAAAATCATTCTATCATTAATGAGGAAGATGGATTGATTAAAAAGCGGAAGCGTAATTCCAAAACAGTGAAGAGGAATGTTAATTTGGCAGACTCAAGAATGGCTGTTCGAAAGGATGAATGCTTTAGGTCTGATGTTTCAAATAAAACTTGTGTCCGGTGACGAGGATAAGGAATCAGTTTCAGGCAAAAATGATAAGAGTCACTTGCTTGATCTTCTCCGGCCTGAGGCTTCTCAGCCTGCTGAACCTGAAGCAGAACTAGTAATGAAGGGGAGTAGCGTGGAAGATCCACTAAAACAAAATGCTGATGACCAGTTGAAGAGTGGCAGTAAATCCACAGAAAATTTACCAGGTAGAGAGCCTATTCAACAATCAAAACATTCTAGGAAGAAGATTCCTCCAGCTATTGGAAGAGAAAGAAAGAAAGCTGTTGCAAATAGACATAAGTCTTCAAAGGCAAAAACCCGTGAGAATTCTAGTAATAATACAGAAGACTTAGAGGGAACAGTTTATACTAGCCGATCAGGGTGCACGTACTCTGCACACATCAATCCTTACCCTTTAGCTGGAAGAAAGCCGCGCGATAAAGGATTTGGGACAGTTATTAATCAATCAAACCAAAAGAAAGGTGCTTTAGCTTACTCTGATTCACTTTTCCAAAGCACTGGAAGTGAAGCTCCCATGAATTTGGCGAAGGCAATAAATCAGATTCTGCCACCAAGAGTCCTGATGATTCATCAGCATATTCTGAGGCAGATACACCAACATCAAGAAAATTGCCAAATCTGAACTTCCCCCGAACTGGTATTTCATATAACTTGTCGCATATTACATAGTATATTTATAATCAAGCACTTTACTTATCTGCACTTGTAATTGACGGATAGTGGGATGGAGTGAACTTTCGAGGACTAGTGCTCTTATTAATGTCAGTTATAAAGGGAGAAAATATTTTTAGATAAATATTGAATTGATTATATGAAGTACATGTTAGAGCCAGAAGTTATTTTAATACCTGTCATATTAGTATTTATAAACATTCAATACTTGTGATATAAATAAATTTGAATTACCAATTGAAGACTAACTTTTATGCTTTGAAAACTTAATAAGTTTATTGCCACACTCTGTTCCTGTTTTGTTTCCAGGGTCTGTGCAACATGTTACACTTGATGGAAAGCACACCGCCCGTGGCGACGATATTTGTCTCTCTCAACAAGTTTTCTGACCTATTGCTTTACACTTTCATTTGTTGGGCTGTTACGTAGATATTCAAGCTGTGGTTATTGTATCATGTTTACAACAGTATATTTGATCATGATAACGCTTTCAGAAAATTCCTCCTTTTCCATCTCAATCTTGTGAAGTCATGCTCTCTCTTTGATCCTTTTCTGATGTGTTTTACCTATTACCATTATAAGACGTAAGGCCGTTGTATGATTTTATTTATTTATTCATGGATCAAATATGATATTTCATGGATCGAAGAAAATTGCCTGCAGCATTTGGATACTCCTCTCTTTTGTCGAATGACTTTATTTATTTATTTATTATTTTTTGTCTTAACAGAGCCACGTCTGGAAAAAGGCCGTTGGTGCAGATCTTGAGAAACTCCAGCAGTTACAGAAAAACAAAGATAATGGCATCTCAGTCCATGCTTGATACTGCAGAGAGTGAACAGTTTGATTATGTACCAGACAATCAAGCCGCTGTTGCTTTATCTGTTTCCCCCTTCCCAGCCTAACTTCCGAATTTGGGCCGCTTTTAAGTTCGCTACAATTTTGTACCAACATCGAACTAAACACTGCGTCTGATAAGGTGGATTATGTACGTGAATGCTGCATGTAACGAAGTTGCCGCACCGTAGAAAACCATTTATCTTGAGCATGTTAAGATAGATTTGTTCAAAGTGAATAGATGCACTTCTAGCTGATACATTCAAACTTCTTTGTAAAGGTGTTTTCTTACACGAACATACATTGTGTTATTTTGCTTTTATGAATCTTCGCCTGTTTGAACACGCACACACACAAAAATGAAGTTCAATGAAACAGCATGCTATCAAAAAAATTTTATGGTAAATGGTCATCTAATTTATCGATTTATTAACCATTTTGAATCAAATGTTGCAAAAATAGTGGATAACTTTTTTACTGGTAAAGAAAACAATGAAAATTTTGGTTACTAGCCAACTTTAAATGTACATGATAGCGATAGTTAGCTCTACCGTAAACATTATATGGATTTAACTTGGGGTTATTTAATCATTTTACTTGTAATTATTTAGCTCATATCTACCTCAACTCTAATCTTGAACTTTTAATTTTCAAAGTCTTGGTTTGACGAGGTTACTTAATTCAGGCTTTTTATTTATTCATTTCCTAATTTACAACACTAGTTTACCATAAAGTAGATGGTTTGATCATTTTATAATTTGTGAGCGAAAATTTGTTTTAGATAACTATAGTTTTAACCTATTTAATGTTTTTAGTTTCTGATATATATAAAGCAGCGAGAAGTTAATCATATATTAACTATTTAGCCGATGACAAAACAGTAAAAATTGATCAATGCTTTATAAACTTAGTTAATAGTTTGGTTACAGTAAATGTTTTTAAAATGGTAAATAGTTATCGTGTGACTGAGCCCTAATGGAACCATTTACGGCCCTGTTCAGAATGCTCACACATGCAGAGGTGGACTTCAATTTACAATCGAATAAGAACCGAAATGCACATACGAGCCTTAAACCAAGATGTTCTTACTTTAATTTACAAATCAAATAAGAACATAAAAAGCCGCAGAGACACTGCGCCATTGAAACTCAGCAGGCTGTCGAATCCACGAGAACTTGGTAGCGTTATTTCAATGACGACAAATGATAATTACCAAATTATGGTCTAACTTCTAATTTCCTTCTTGCTCAGTCGGGCATGAAAGACCAAGGAATATGATATTAAATACAAATATTTCTTTGTTGAGTCAAAATTACAATACACGCTGATTTTGAAATATTTGAGTAAACAACAAGGGCCATGAAAATGCTGAGTCAAAATTGATCCTTCCATGTCCAGGTTTGTTCTACCTGGCTCTTGCGGCTCTGCTTCTAATGTCTTTCACAGCACATAAGAAGTTGATATAACAATTCAGCAGTATAACACTTAGTTCAGGTTAGTACCCAGTGGAGCTGTTACAAAACAACAGTTTCTGCACAGAGAAAGATACCTGGTGGATTATGATACTACGAAGTTGACCAGGCCTGGTTCCTGGTTCTTGATGGTATGATTTAGTTGACGTTTTCCTCAGTTTGTGAAGGATATATTTCTTGTCTATCAAATGGTTGATCCCTCGAAGGAACATCTGCTAAGACAGAACTCGGACAGGTCTTGACAACTTTCTTCTTCTCAAGAGGCCGAGGTCCTAAAGCATTTGCATCGATAGAGGCACCATAAGACCTTGCAGAAAGCAAGACTGGGTCGTATGCCCTATAGGAAAGCTGCAAACCTTCCTTTTGGGCCCTCAAATACATCTCGTATGCAAGTCTCGGCTTCCCATCTCTAGCCAAAGCCTCAATAAGCATCTCGTAAGTTAAACTCATTTGGTGTTATGTTTCGATGCTTCATTTGGTTAAACCACTCAAATGCAGTGTCGCCTTCACCCTTCTTTGTGCATCCTGTGATAATTGCATTGAAGGTCACAACCGTTGGCTCAACTCCACGAGAAGTCATCTCGCGAATAACAGAGTCAACTAAATTGTACTGTCCTTGTCCAATATAGAAAGAGATAAGTATCAATATAGAAAGAGATAAGTATCGTGTAAGCATAGAGATTAGGTCTACACCAACCTTACGCATATGCTCCCACACTTTTAGTGCCTCGTCATATAGCTTGCCTTTTTCAAGGGCGCTGAGCAATGCGCCATAAGTATTGACTGTTGGCTTCTCTCCTTTCTAAATATTTGCACGGCGGCTTCAGTTTCTGATGCCTTTGAACAAGCCTCAAGAACTGCATTCCACTCTCGACTCCCCGGCTTAAGACCTTTATCTTGCATTTTGTTCAGAAGCCTCTCACCCCATTTCCAAATTCCTCGTTTCTTGGCTGCAGTAAGCAAAACATTTAAGTGAGAAAGAATAAGTTCATAAGAAAGGTTATTGGGTTGTGGCCCTTTGTCCAACAGGTCCTCATAAATCTCAAGTGCTGCCCACCATTTCTTAGCCTTTCCCATTAGCCATATCAGATGATTGCACACAGACAAGTTAATTTCGTTCTCCTTCTCACGTATTCTTGTATACACTTCTCTTGCAACAGCATGACCCTCAATAGTGCAGGCCCAGATAAGTTTCTCATAGTCTGATTGACCAGGCCGAAGCCCAGTTTTATCCATCTCCCCAAGAAGCTTCAAGGTTTTAGTGGTAAAGAGGTCACTCCCCACAAGCCACTGCCTTATAACTTGATAGCAAATACGAGTAGTGAACTTTTCAAGTTGAACAATCACAATTTCCCAGTCTTCTTTGTGGTCTTTACCCATGTTCCCCTTTTGATATTTTTCCAGTGTTTCATTAAAAAAATCAAGAGCACCATGCCCATCCTCCATCCTTCGATAAGCCCATAAAACAACAATGTAATATTACATAGAACAAAAAGTAAATTATTTAGCTACAAATATTTAAAGTAATTATGTGATATTGATTCTCAATAAGTGTATGCTATTCTTAAAACTTCAATGATTATATATTGTTATTGTATATAAGAATATGAAACTATTTATTTCTAATTTTGCTATATAAGCTTTATACAAGATATATGTCGAGATAGCCTTTGTGTATCAGACTGTTTTTTTATTTACGATAAAATTTTCATTATTTTAGTCGATCGGTCATCACTCTCTCATACTTTTGAGGTTGGATCATGACCGTGTTTGCTCAGTTCCGGTTGAAGATTTCTGATTCATCTTGATCACAATCAACTCGGTCTATATCAGGACACAGTTGACCGTGCCCTGCTCGCCACCCACCTCAGCACTCCTCATTCTGCTCCTGAAGTCTCTCATCAAGTTTGAGTCCTTTTCTCATGTAAAATCGGGAAAATCTTGCAACAAAAATCTAATCTAAATAATTGGTCGTCTAAAAACCAGATCAAACAACTACTCGTGCCGATAATCTTGGTTTCATAACTTACAACACATTCTCACAAATTCAGTTAATTTATCTGGTTGGATGATCATGTTGTTCTTAATTCTCACTTCTCTCATCATACATACTTCCCTTGGCCTTCACAAAACGTTAACTTCTCATAACTGTACACTAACTCACCTCCCAACGAATCCACAATGGTTAGTCAGCAAATATCCTCCAATTCAATGCTGCCCAGTTTGATTATTTGTCTAGGAGATTCCGAATGTTGTTGAAGGAAACGCATCCCATCGGACAACTTTATAAAGTAGTAACCAATTTTCATTTCATGTATGTACTCCATATACACTCACACAGCTAAGTCGGTTTTAGAAACCTTCCACCCGGAGTAATTCAATAACCACCTATTTATTACACAACCCAGGTTAAGTTCCAAACCATTAGAAAACCAACACTAATGCTGGCGTGGGAAACTTGATGTACCCAATCACCCATTCATTAATGTGCTTCACTTATTCTTATATTCCCCTAGCCTTTGGAATGTAGTGTTCGATGGGCGATCCGGCGTATTGCTCTTGAACTCTTGGTTGGTCATGTCTGCAAACTGGTTGAGACTGAGCTTGTATGGCTTTTGTTGAAGTCATTCATGAACCTCACATTCAAAAGCCGTACAAGTTCAGTCTCAACCAGTTTGCAGACATGACCAACCAAGAGTTCAAGAGCAAATACGCCGGATCGCGCATCGAACACCACAGGATAAGGAGGGGCCAACGTCTCGCCGGAGTTTTCACGCATGGGAATGAAACCAACGTTCCTGCCGCTATTGATTGGAGGCAGAAGGGAGCTGATACCCCTGTCAAAAATCAAGGCGAATGTGGTAAGTGCTTGTATAATTTCATCTCCAATTTTGAATACCATAATCATATTCGATGGATTTAGCCGACAAGTATATGATTGTGATTCCTACATTCTAATGATTAAAACCAAGTATACCACGTACCCACCACTAAGCTACATGATATAATTTTGAACATGAACTAATTGATTCATGCAGGAAGCTGCTGGGCCTTTTCTACAGTCTGCGCTGTTGAAGGGATTAATGCAATCAAAGGCAACAAACTGGTTTCTCTGTCAGAGCAAGAACTGGTTGACTGTGACATAACCGATGACAACCAAGGCTGAAATGGAGGATTGATGGAGTATGCATTTGAATTCATCAAGAGCATTGGAGGACTCACCACTGAGAAGGACTACCCTTACTTAGCTCAAGATGGAAGCTGCAATTCACTGAAGGTAAGGAAATTCATGACCACCATTTTGGATTCACATGATGATTCCTTTATCTAGCTAGATAGATATTAGGAAATAACAAGCTTCATTTCGTACAGGAAAATTCCCCAGTGGTGACCATTGATGGCCATGTGAAGCTTAAGTTCGTACAGGAAATGACAATCTCTTTTTAGCCTACGCACCAGAATCTTAGAAATTATTTTGTATATCTCGTTGCATAGATTAATGGGTCCATATTCTATTACTTCTTGAGCAGCCACAACCTTTGGAGTTGGGATAAGCAAGGCAAGATTTATGGCTTCCAAATTGGAATTACCTTGGAAGAAGAAGAGATGGATAGCATTAATAACATCACTTGAAACAATACGCAAGCAGACTTATAGAATTCAAATTTAAAACCTTCCATCCCAAGAGATGGTCGGGATGTGTAGGGCAAAATTATAATTTTGACATTCGAGATGACCTCCTGCGTGCCCGACAGTAGCAGCAAAAAAGTATACGCATTACGTATTATCAGAATAAGAACGGCTGGACGAATCAATGTCACACTTCGACAAAATCATTCGAATACTCCATCTTATAAAAATCCCAATAAATTATAAATAATCACACAACTCAACATAACCATGTACATGATAAAGTGCTCTAAAAATATCGAAAAAATCACATGCATCCATCTACGATAACAAGCACATCAATCAGCACAACAATCGATCCATAAACAAAATAATATAATTATTAATCAAATTATTGAATGCCGATAATATTTGATTAATAAATTAACATAACATGTATCAGACCAAACCGAACCAAAACTCGAATTTTACACCGAGTCTAATTGAGTCACCTTCGCCAACAGACCAACAGATCTTGTTTTTTATGAAAATCCAATCCTGCTCGGAGCTCCTTTCCAAATTACAGATTCATTTGCAACTTTTGGAGTAGCCCACAAGCCATGCGATTTTTCATATTTTGCATTAAAGATTTTGGCTAGAAGGCCTTCCGGATTTGCTATAATGCGCCAAACCAATTTTGCAAGCAAAGCTAGATTCATATCACTCATATTGGGAAGGCCTAGCGACCCCCCCTCTGGCTGACATATTTGAGTCCAAGAGAGGAAACGACAGAACTTGTTTTTCCGTTTGCCCCACCATAATTGGGATTGCAGAGAGTCAAGTTGTTTGGCAATCTTGTTTGGAATCTTATAAGCTCTCATTAAATTGTTCGACATCATACTTGCGATAATTGCATTGAGTCCCAACTGTTGATTTTTTTGCAGAGTTCGTCTATCAATCTTTGAAACTAGCAGGTTTTATTCTTCCCCAGAATAAAGGCATGCCTAAGTACAAACTTCCATTTCTCATGGAAGGCATTTTCAAAAATAGATAGCAAGGAGTGGCTCCTTCCTATCTTGAGAAATATGGCAGGATAATAGACAACTTGATTTTTGTGGTTTTACTTTTTGTCCAGACCATCGATCATATATGTAGAGGATCAGCAAAATATTTTCAATATCCTTTGCATCACCTTTTGTAAATACCAATAAGTCATCCGCAAAGAGTAAACGAGAGGTTGAAGGAGCATGTCTGGTAAAACGAATCCCTGAGAGCTGACTATTTATTTCTGCCTTTGTAAACAATCTTGAGAGGCCCTCGGCAGCTAAAATAAACTAGTAGGGGGAAAATGGAGCTCCTTGTCTATGTCCTCTAGTAGGTTTAAAATGTCCACATGAAACTCCATTAACAGTGATTGACATGGCCTCAGTGGAAATGCATTGATGGATAAGAGAGCACAACTAAGAAGAGAAGCCCGACCCTTTTAACACTGCCATGAGGTAAGATCATTCAATTTAGTAATTGCTTTTGTCGTGTCCAACTTTAAGGTACATCATTTTGTTTTTCTCTTCCTACCATTAATCACTTTGAAACATTCGGAACAATAGCCTCATTGTCAATAATTTGTCCTCCTTGAACAAAATCATTTTATTCTTCACTAATACACTTGACAATTACCTTTTTAGCCTACGCACCAGAATCTTAGAAATTATTTTGTAATAGAGTTGCACGAATCGGCCAATTCCGAGTGGAATTAGCGGATTTAAATCGGATTAACATCGCCCCGATCTAATTTCAGGGCCGAATCGGCCCCGGAATCGACCTCGAAATCGGCCAATTTAAATTGGAATAGGTTTTTTTAGTAAAATACTAAAATACCTTAGGTATGATTTTTATTAAATTATTTAAGCATGGGTAAAATAATAATTTGAATTTTAAAAACCTAAAATCATACCCCTCCCCCTCTTCCGCCGTCGCTCGCACTGTCGCCCTCGATCGCGCTTCCACCGTCCGACCTCAGCTTTGCCCAACCTTTTGACCATGCCACCGCCCTCGCAACTCCGCCTCCGACAGGTGGCCGGCCGACAGCACTGCGTAGTATGATATGAAGCGCAAAGGCGAGGAGTTTGGGTCGAATCGGTGGCCGAATGAAAATTTGGGTAAATTTGATTAATATGATGTGCAAATTGTGATGTCCAAATTGAAATTTTGTGCGGATTTGGGATTTCATTGACTTAATTGTGTGTGCTGCAAATTGTGATGTGCGAATATGTGCTATGTGTAAATTGTGATCTGCAAATTGTGATGTGCGAATTTAGCTTAGAAGTCTTGAAAATTTGATTGGTAGTGGTCCGATTGATGATAAATTTTTTGGTGTGCTACTGTTGATATGCTAGGGTTTTTAGGAACTATAATTGACGGTTTTTGCGGTTGGTTGTCTTTGTCTTGGTGTTCAATTTGTTGTCTTTTATGAATGGGATACCATTTGATTGAAAATCGGCTTGAGTAGTGGTCGGATTAATGGTAGTTGTAGATTCCAGAGTTCTCTTTGACGACAAATTTAACTACAGAGTTATTTGAAGTTATCAAAATTTTGAGATATCAGTCACAAGGAAGATGGATTTTAGATGGGAATATGACACACCACTTTGATGCATCTAAGAAGCAAGTCATCTGTAACTTTTGCGGAAAAATCATAAGTGGAGGGGTATATCGCTTCAAGCAACATATTGCTGGACTCAAAGGAAAGCTTGTAAGAGAGTTCTTGAAGCGGATGCACAAAAATTAAAAGATTATTTCAAAAGGTGTGGAAAAGGCCAAGAAAGAAAAACAAGGGATTAGAGAAGAAATAGGGTCATATAGTTTGAATAACTCAGATATAGAAGAGATGGAAGTTCGGGAGCAAAGTGTTGGGTGCTCTAAGTCAACTACGCTTGATGGTTTGTCTTTGCCTCCTGAACCTGAGGGACTTCATATGAGTGGGAGTTCTATGCCTCCTTTTACCTGCAAAGTCTCGTGTTGATGCAGATGATAGTTCTACTCTTCCCATTGGTGGTGATAATTCAGACTCCGAAGATGCTTTAGATGATGAATTGAATTTATTTAGTAATCACTATGTTAAATTGTGCTGAAGATTCATTTTTAGACTTGTTGTTATTATTTGATAGAACATAGATGATAATATATAAACATTGTGTATATATATTGACATTGTGATATTCTGATGATAAATTGTGATGCTCTTTTAAGTATGTAATTATATGAAATTGTGTTCATTACATAAAGAGTGTGTTCTTCAGGTTTGCTCTTATTTGAATTACATAAAGATATGTTCTTTCAGGTATGACTCTACCGTTGTTTTGTCATAATTACATACATTTATTATTGTTATATAAATACTTGAATTTGTGTATTTATGTTAAAAATATATATAATTATGAGTTGACAAAGTTTTATATATAACCAATTTGGACCAATTTAACTGAACCGATTCATAGCCGATCCGATTCCGATTTATGCAACCATGTTTTGTATATCTTGTTGCAGAGATTAATGGGTCGATATTCTATTACTTCTTGAGCAGCCATAACCTTTGGAGTTGGGATAAGCAAGGCAAGATTTATGGCTTCCAAATTGGAATTACCTTGGAAGAAGAAGAGACGGATAGCATTAATAACATCATTTGAAACAATACGCAAGCAGGACTTATAGAATTCACCGTTAAAACCATCCATCCCAAGAGCCTTCCTCGAGCTTAACGATTTGACAACACTTTCAATTTCTTCTCCGGAAGAGAGGGAAACAAGCGTAAGATTATCTTCCTGGGCTATGACTCCCTGAAAAAGGTCAAGTGCCTTTGAACAATCAAGGATTTGTGAGGTCATGATATTCCCCAACTACTGAGGAAAAGTTGTGCCATTCTGTCAGGCTCATAGAAAAGATTTTCAGAGACTTTCGAGAGAATGAATTTTATTCCTCCGCCCGGATTTTTGACACTTGGTGCAAAAAAAATTGGTGTTTCGGTCCCCAAAATCTGATCTCTTTGTTTCCGTATCATTTCTTCTCTCAGAAGCATACCAACCAGAAAAATAAAAAACTAAGACATTTTTCCAGCCCACCGGGAAGTAGGTCTAAGTGGGGCCCACAGGTCAACATATGACAAAGATTTCCTCCGGTTAGATCGAGAGCAGTGACCACAGCATCACCGACCTTCCAACGAAATTCCCCAAAAAAAAGAAAAAGAGAAAAAAATCCGAGAAAAATTCAGTCCCAGCTCCCCCAAGCGAATACCGAAGGCAAAAAGAGAGGAAGACAGTCTGCATACACCTCCCTTGCTTGCCTGCACCTCCAAGGCATCTCCCCTCCTCTCCCATCGCCGCCGTCGTCCCACCTCCTCGACACGATAAATTCGCCGCCATTTCCGGCGATAGAGGCTGATTGGGCGTGGAGGAAGCAAAAGGAGCAATCTTGGCCGCTGCCCTGGTTGGTCGGGCCGATGCCGCCGCCGCAGAGGCCGAGATGAGCCGCCGGTGCCGTCTCACTGGTTGGCGGATCTCGGTTGTGGAGTCGGCGAGGTGCAGAGATCGGAGGCTGGGGTGTAATCGACGGCGCTTATGGACGCCGCCGCTTCCCGGCCGGCGGTGGTCATCGACAATGGGACTGGGTGGGTTATGCTTCTCTGTTCAATTTCGTTTCTTTTCTTGGACGTGGGATTCAGAATTTGAAATTGATCCCGGGTTTGTGTGCTTCATGTTCTTGTGTTTTGAGGTTTTGATTTTTTCTAGGGTTTCTTCTTTCATTCGATGCTGGTTACTTTGAATCGATGGGTGTGTTTGTTTATGTGCATCTCTTTATCTGCGAATTAGGATTAGATCTATCTGATGGTGTTAATCTTTTATGACTGTGTAATGGACATGCAGGACTGTTATGCTTTTGTTCTTGACAGACACCCATTGCTGGTGCATTCTGTTATTGAAGACTAATAAGTCGTCTTAAGCATTTTCTAATGATATGTATGTATATATATATTATCCATTTTGTATGGTTCAGTTTCATATTAAACATGATCATGTGTTCTGTTCTCGTGATTGATGGACGGTCGGCATTGCTAGATTTCCAGGTATGAGTGCTTGCAGTTTAAAAATATAGGTTCTTTGTTCTGGACTATGACTATAGGCATGCGGTCAGAGAAGCATATTAGGAACATGACATTTTAAATTGAGCTTTAGAGGTGAGTTTAATGTTTTCTTAAATCTTGAAAATGTTTTCATCTAATCACTGCTGACCTAGTGCTGCTAAGAAAATGTGGTTATGGAAAGTTTTCTGTTTTCGGAGCTTTTGGTTGACTAATTCAGCTATCTGGTATGTTATATATGATGTAATATGTACATTGTTTACTCCTTTTGAGCATGCATTAAGTTCCTACATTGGTATTATCTACTGCCCTTGAATTCTGCAGTTTCTTCAAGTTATTGTTCCTGCTTGTAATGGCTATAGCTTTGTTATTTCTCTGCATTTTTGTCAGGGTTTGTTCTTTTAATGTTGATGTGATACTCAGACTCCAAATTGGTCATTCTTGGTGTCAAATTTTGTGCTCTTCTTCAGTAGTTTTATTGCCCATTTACCTTTCCTGAATTTTCATTTCTTTTGCTTTTAAGATATACAAAGATCGGATTTGCTGGCAATGTTGAACCTTGCTTCACAATTCCAACTGTTGTAGCTGTCAATGAATCGTTTTTAAATCCATCTAGAGGTGCTGGAAAAGCAAATTTGCTTGCACAGCACAGTGCCGGTGTAATGGCTGATCTGGATTTCTGTATTGGTGAGGAAGCTTTGTCTAGGTCTAGAGCCAGTAGTAGTACATACAACCTGACTTACCCTGTTCAGCGCGGCCAGGTAAACTACTTGTACTTCAAATTGACAAAAAGTGGCTTCTTGAAATGTTCACTTTCTTAAGAATAATCAGTTGTGGTTTTTTAGGTTGAGAATTGGGACTCAATGGAGAGATTTTGGCAGCAATGTATATTCAATTATTTACGTTGTGACCCTGAAGACCATTATTTTTTATTAACCGAAAGTCCACTTACTGCTCCTGAAAGTCGCGAATATACTGGAGAGATCATGTTTGAGACTTTCAATGTTCCTGGCCTTTACATTGCAGTTCAGCCTGTCCTTGCTCTTGCCGCTGGTTACACAACTTCTAAGGTTTAGTAACTGTATGAAGGGCTATCTTTCTCCTTTTCAGTTATATTTTACTTTTCTTTCGCCTTTTAAACTTGTGCAATTCTGCAGTGTGAAATGACTGGTGTAGTAGTTGACGTGGGAGATGGAGCTACACATATTGTTCCCGTTGCTGATGGTTATGTTATTGGAAGCAGTATTAAGTCTATCCCTATATCTGGGAGGGATGTTACTCTTTTTGTTCAGCAGCTTTTGCGGGTACAGATTATTTATTTATTTAAGTGCAATGGATTGTGTCTCCCCTGGCCTCTTATATATACTAAAAACTTTAGGAATATGGTTTTTGGAAAATATTAATGACGACTTCTAATCAGTTCACTCCATGCCTGTAATAGTTATTACAGATAATGTAAAAGAGACATGCATACCTAAATTCTATGCTTCAGGCAACATGAGATTGGCTTCTTTATGTTTTATTAATTAACCATTCATCCTAAAGAAATAATTTATCAGTGGATAAACTAATTGATGTGTATTAACTTGTCCTAACCGGTGGAAAACAAAAGATTTTAAGAAGTCACTAATGTTATTTGTCATTACTGTTGCGCCTTTGAGGTTTTTATGTTGATGTTTTAATTTTGTAGGAAAGAGGAGAGCATATACCACTGGAAGACTCTTTTGAAGTGGCCCGTAAGGTTAAAGAAATGTATTGTTATACTTGTTCAGACATTGTTAAGGTAAATGTTCAGCAAATCTCCCAATTTGAAAGCAAATACCATGATATAAAAGAACAAATCAGTGTATTATCCGAAAGAGGAAAAAGTAAGAAATGAAACTCTGTTTGGTAAAAATGCTGTATGGCAATTAGACATGTTCCTATGCATTGGCTTTTTTATTGAATAATTCACAGCAAACTAAAGGATAAAATTGTATTTGTAATTAATAAATTAAATGTGAATTATATGGTTTCTTTATCGAGGGAAAGGCTTCTATAGAGATTTCTTAAAGCCGGTATATGTTGTTTTTTGTAGGTTTTTGATTAGATTTTGATGAAGCCTATCTTACAAATAGAGAAAAGGTATAAATGGGATAATGTTGAATATTTGTTCGAATTTGCCTCCATGGGAAGGTTGCATTAGGTACAACATATAAAGGTTTTGAGTGTGCTTATGCGAGATCAATCAATTGCTAATGAATATCCTTTTTCCTATTTGTTATAAGGTGATGATGATTGATTTGATCAGAGTTTGATGATGATGGCTTACTAGGCTTTTTACCTTCAATGTTTAATTGATATTTTTTGTTGGATCATCAAGTGGACATGAGTCAGTACTTTGATATATGAATGGGGACTAATATTAACCTATGTACATTATGGTGTAATTTTGCTAATAGGTAGATAACAAGTGTAGCTGTGTAGACTGTTAAATAGCATTTTAGTTTGTTAGTGCTTGTGGAATTTTTGTCAGAGCTTGATGTCTGTCAGTTCTTTTTTGTTTTAGGAATTCAATAAACATGACCGGGAACCATCAAAATTCATCAAGCGATGGACTGGAACTAAACCAAAGACTGGAGCCCCTTATTCTTGTGACATTGGCTATGAACGGTTCATGGGCCCAGAGGTTGGTAATTTAGTTTAGTAGACATCCAAAATCTTCCAAATGGTATCCCAGCTTTCTGTGCAACTTCAATGTGCATCTTTGTCTACATCTTGGTTTGTTGAAGTAACCTAGTTAATTGAGGACTTCCCTGTTTTCGTTGACAACAATATACTGAGCACCATGCTTCCTATACCAACCGCTAGGGCTCCATTTTCTTTTGTCTCTGGATACATTTGTGTATGTCCAATGCTTTCTTAGACATCTAGAAACAAATTTTGTCACTATAGTTTATCTGTTGAGGTTTATTTTCATCAGAAGACACTCATTAGTTCATCTATACTGTATTTAACAATCTGTACAATAGCCAAGTTAAACTAAAATGGTCGCTACTGTATTTTTAGTCTGTGATTTGTGGATTTCTGTGGTCTAATCTTGTTCCGTGTGTAACTCAAGGATATTCTTGTGCAGGTTTTCTTTAATCCGGAAATGTATAGCACTGACTTCACCACTCCTCTGCCTGAGGTTATTGATAAATGCATACAAACAGCACCAATTGACACAAGGAGAGCCCTTTATAAGGTCTGCGTATATAGATTATGGCTGTAAAAATAGATTAAAATAAAAATCTTAACTGTTATTAAATTTCTAGGGAAAAAGTGTGTAAGCTTGTGTTTATT
The DNA here is from genome assembly GCA_033002965.1 of Piper betle. Classification (NCBI taxonomy): domain Eukaryota; kingdom Viridiplantae; phylum Streptophyta; class Magnoliopsida; order Piperales; family Piperaceae; genus Piper; species Piper betle. The sequence continues at coordinate 70,455 of JAURVB010014602.1, read as the reverse complement.
TGATGGCATCGACAATTTTTTTATTAAAATATTTACAATTTTGTATTTTGATTTGATTTTTTACAAAAATTCTTTCAGAATATAGTTTTATCTGGTGGCTCTACTATGTTCAAAGATTTTCATCGAAGGTTGCAGAGGGATTTAAAGAAGATTGTAGATGGAAGACTTGCTGCATCGGAGGCTCGATATGGTGGAGAAGTTAAAGTCTGTTGTTTCTTAGGAATGTAATTTAGATGTTATTGTTTTTCTCAAATCATTGACAAATTGATCAAATTTGGTCACAGTCACAGCCAGTTGAAGTAAATGTCGTCAGCCATCCTATTCAGAAATTTGCTGTATGGTTTGGTGGATCAGTGCTTGGATCGACACATGAATTTTATGCGGTACTGTTTGCTCCTGCCACTTTGACCTTTTGTTATACAAACTGGCTCATGTTTAACTGAAAATTTGGGTTCCAGTTAGTAATTTGATGAGGTTAAATTCAGAGTCAGCATGGTCAGTGTTGTCCCTGTTTCAGAAAATTTTCATGTTTTATATCTCAAATCGTAGAAATTCGCTCATTCCAGTGCTGATTTTGAATTCATGCATATTTGTTGGTTAGTAATAGTTGAGTTAAGAAAATTGTATCGGGCATAAAGAATTGTCTGAAACTTTTGTATTCTGCCCTTTATTTTTCTCATCGAGTTTTCTCTGCCAGCATAACTAGGTTGTTATTATTGAATAGAATTTAAGATGCAGAGATCTAATTATGAACTGTAATTTACATTCATAGGCTTGCCATACAAAGGAAGAATACAAGGAGTATGGTGCTAGTATCTGCAGGACAAACCCCGTATTTAAGGGGATGTATTAGAATGAGATTCCTTTCGACTATAGTTGCATTTTGCAGTGGAGTGCAGATCTGATCTCAGGACTTGGCTTGAAGACGTTGTGACATGGGTGGGGGGTCTTTACACCCACATAAAGTCAATGTGTTGTGTATATTAACAGATGGTAGCATTCAAAAAGCAAGGTTTTTGTTTGCGCTCGGTAATTTACATTTTCATTCTTTTTTCCGAAAATGATAAGGTAGGGCATTGAGCAGCCTGTGGAAATTTGTTACATATACACATGACAGGTAGTCCTAGTCATATTTTAAGGAGACTTGAAGCTGAGTTGGAGGAATTTAATCACTCGACTTAGTGGAGTATTGGAGTTGGATGTTATCATTTGTATTGATTATTGTTAAATTACTGGATAATTCTTTTTGTGATAAAAAGGCTCTTTGTATAATATTCTACTGGCTGATGCCACTTTTGTTTATCGCAAAGTTATTTATGCGGTTATTTATGTGTTGCTTGGTAAGTTAATGTTGCCTGAGGTGATGGTGTGTGCCTTGACCTATTTGTTTATATATGTGACAGCAGCTATGTCGTTGCTTGGAAGTTGGAACAAAGGTCAGATTTTGGCTTCATCGACCATTTTAACCCAAGCTGACCTCTACATTTGTGTGGGCTTCTCTTAGGTGTGAGAAAACCTGCCCCTCCTTGTGTTACCAAGGTGGAATTCTAACTTTACTTACTGTGAGGATCTTGTTAGTTGGTCACTTATCGCTTCTGAGTTACGTCGTCATGTGAGAAGAGAGATGGGCATCCAATTTGAACCTGATTAATCGACACACAAATGCAAGCCACAGGTCGACTTGTTTTGCCACAGTTAAAAGACTTGAACCACCGCAGCTTCTATCAGGACAAGTGTATCATATGACTAGTGTTGGCATATCCTAATAGGACGTGACTTGACAAGTAAAATCCTGTGGACAAAATGTTTGATCATGAACCAAAAAGTATGGAAATGTGCACATCTTCAAACGTGTACATGTACTTCTGTATGTAGCACCAAAGCAAATATGCTTCCTGTGATACTTTTTTTTCAAGAAATCATGTTTGTGTTTCTTCCAGGTCCGGATTTCATCCCTTTAGGCTACAGGATTCCTTGTGTGAAAGGAACTGATTCTTTTGTCAAAATTCTCGGAGCAAATGCATGTGAGTAGGCTCCCCCACTTCAACGTCTGATACACCTAAATGTCTCCATCTATATACATCTCTCATTCGGTGAAGTTTACTGGCAAAGTCTTCCCCACATGGTGGGGTCTTCTTTCAAGTCTCAACAGGAAGTAACCTCACTATAACTCTAAAGTCTGAGCCACCAAGCCCAGTTTCATGTATACAGCAACTCGATCAATCCATTTGCCTTAATGGATACTAGGGGTCGCCGCCATTGTCATGTCGGCCAGCGAAGTAGCCCAGATTGATGCAATTGAATGCATCACTTTCCTACAGGGAAGTTGTTGCACGTTTCAGAAACTACATTGATGGATCAAACCCATGTGCTACGTCCTCGTGTACGTCTCATCAAATGTTCCAAACCACAGAGAGTGAGGGGTCCTTCAATGTGGAGCTTAAATAGGCGGTCAATGAACCAAGGTAGGCTATGTTAGATCATCTTCATTCTCATCTACGTATACGGTAGTACAGAATTGTGGATGAGGACTCACTAGGTCTTATTCCATACCTCATTTTTACCATGCTGGGAAAAACCTCGTAGTTTGTTAAACTCGTAAAAAAATTCAGAGAAAGCCTTGAATGTTTGAACCTGGTAATACTAGAACATAGATTTTGCATCAACACTTCTGGACCTGTCCACAAATCAAAGGTGGATTTGGTTTGTTCTAAAAGGTGGGCAGGCCGAGGTTGGAATCCCCAGAAACCAGAAAACAAAAACAAAGCAGGACAGCAAGAAGGAAAACAAAGTACAGAACTTGTGCGACAATAGACATTCACCCTGCTTACAATCAAATTAGCTTCCCCTAACTTGTATTGATTCCCAGGTCAACAACGAGAGCCCTTCTTACAAGGGAGTGCCCCGGCAGACATGGTGATAGTGCCCACCAAAGAAGATGGCCTGGCCCCCAAGCTAGAAGCCTTGGCATAGCTTGAAGAAGCACCATAGCCAGATGCCGTGAAGAATGCGCCATTCAAGAAAAGGTCTCCCTCTGATCTCCAATTCCACTGCTTCCATTCATTCTCCGGTGCATCTTCATGTTTGGTCACCTGCACTCATACCATGTCATCTTATCAGCACCAAGTAGCAACCAAAACCATCACAGTCCCAATTAGCTCATTAACTCGTGTGTTCTTAGAGCCTAGCAGCTTGTCATACATTTGATGAATTAAGTAATTTGTAAAGCAACCTCAAACAGTTTCATGTCTTGGTAAAAACAAAAGTTTTAAAGATGTCGACCTCTTTGTTGAATCTGTCATTTGGAGCAAGAAATCTATTCCCTTGGCTGTTGATGGTGGGGTCAGCACTCCCACCAATGGCATACATTTCCCAGTGTGTGTAGTCATTGTTCACCACATGGAAGTATCCTTGCCTACATCTGCAAGACAACGCCCCCACCATGGTTAGTACTTCTTATCTTAGTATTGGAATTAGAATTTCCGTATGCCATGATGGTCTTGATATTTGAACCTGTATACCAAAATAAAGGTGAGGAAGACAACATCTCACCTAGGCATTCTTTGTACAAGACCTTCTCCAAAGTGGTTAAACGCAATGGTGACCTGCATGTTCTTGTCCTGGGTGTAGGAGTCACTGTGGCCTAAGAGCATGACCTTGTCATGGTGAGTCAGGTAATTGTTGGAGATGGTAATAGCAGTGGAACCATGGATGGCATCAACCAAACCATCATGGCAATTGGAGAGGGAGCAATGGTCGACCCACACGTGGGAGCCGCCAAAGATCGACACTGCATCGCCGTCCGATACCGTCCGCCATCCATAATGTCCCGGAGAGTCCCTGACGTAGGCGTTACCACCTTGTTTGCAGTCATGGATGTTGAGTCCGTGGATGATAATGTTGGACACATATTGAATTGTGATGCAGGGCCCGCCGGCTATGTGTACGCTGGCACCACGGCCGTCTAGGGTCTTGTAAGAGTTCATGATCAGCTCCTCCTTGAGCTTGATCACCATGTCCCTAGCAAAGATGATCCATAGTGGCTCGTCCTGGATGACGCCGTACCGGAGAGTCCCCGGCTTCGGCGTCACCGGGTCGTCGTCGCTGGAGTCGGTGACCACGTAGATCTGACCATTCTTCCCGCCAATGGCATTCTTGCCAAACCCGATGGCACAATCGGCAAGGCGTTGCCGGTTCTTCTCCCAGTCAGAGTCGCACCTCCAGCAGTCGTCAATCGGATTGCCGGAGTTGCAGGAGAGGTAGCCAAGTTGCCGCCTCCCCGTGCTGTTCTTCACACTCCTACGTACCCATCAACACAAAGACATTCATAAATACACATTAAACCACCATCAATAATGTGGGATAGGCTACCACCAGTAAGACACGATTTAACAACAATAATCTAAATTAAAAATGTAGCACAGCTCAACTTCTCAAAGCTTAGCTAGCTAAAAGAACACCAATATAATTACAAGTACATAAAAGCTGCTTACCTTTCTACTTCACTAACTATTTCATCTGGGTTTTGAACATGGGGAAGATCAGAAGAGGAAACAGCATTGAAAGAGCCAATGAAGCACACGAATAGGAATGGGAGCATAGACGCAATAAATGAAGGGATTCCCATTGCTCTCTGCTTGGACGGAGAGAGATGAGAAGAGAAGAAGAGTTAGCTGGTAAGGAAGAAGGTGGGAAGGAGAGGCTTATATAGGAGAAACCCCGGCAAGCAGGCGTGATTGAACTCCATTGGTAGGTCCCTTTTTGAACGTAATTTCTGCACCCAATTGCCCACCATTCAAGGTTGATAACTCCCTCTAAGTAAGGAGGAAGATAGCTTATTTTTCACCTCCTCTTTTGACTCTCTCCCCATTCTGTCTCCTCACGGCTTCCAGTACTATGTACAGTTCAAATCAAGACCAGCAAGGTAAGAATATGTAGCAATATTGGAAAATTTAACTGCCTCAGATTTGAAGATGATGATTAATATATACGAGCTGCATGCATGAATTATATATATATATTATTATTATACCGACTTTGAAATTTATCAAGCCTTGTAATTATGAAATTTTTTTGTTTGGTCATTGCAAGCACTCTATCTTATTTATAAAATAATTTTTTTAACAATTGCTAAAACCTGATTGAGCATCTGTCATACCACATATAGCTACTATAATTAGAATCTTGTTTATGGTATAGCAAGTGGATTGGTAATTACGAATCAGCTAATCAACAAATTAGTGCTTGATTTTAGAATTTTGGGCTCCTTAGTTATCCCCATAACAATAAATATAAGGAATAATTAATTAAGCAAATGGAGAGATGAATTGATGCTCAAGCGTCAAGTGGTGAGAGTCTGTTAATTGCATGGCAGAAAAAGACAATCAATTTGGCCTCTTTTTTCAAGATTTTGTATTGTATAGCATTATGAACGATTGAATAAGTGAGTTTAGTTGAGGCCGTTACAGTATTTTCCGTTGGTCGTTTCTTTGGCATTCGTGACGGATCGAAAAGGGTCACCACCATGGGTCCATCGCCGTTGTAATTAAAACTTAACATAATATCCCACCTTCTTAATGACCTCTTATTATTTATGCGCCAACAAGTTGGCCTAGTGAATATTTCAGCATACAAAAGCTTGGGGTTGTTCTTGAGGAAATAAAATTGCATATGAATATTTTGTTTTAATGCTTTCCACAAACAAACAGGTTATTATCGATTTAGCATGTAAACAACACCCAAAAATGACTCAATGGGTAAGCTATCATCCAAGTACCCAAAATATGTTTTTTTCAAAATTGTCAAAAAACCTAAACTCTTATTATATATATATATATATATTGAAGGCGCCAAACGCAAGGATACATGTCTACTTATTACACGTTGCTTTGTGGGATGAAAAAGGAGTATTGTAATATATAATATGTACATTGTGTCTGCACCGTTAATTCATTTGCCAACGCAAAACACATGGTTGATGGCCCACCAGAAGAGGCCCTGCATCGGACCCCGCTCACCCACTATGGGTCCCATTCACTACAGACATAAAAAACGGTCCAATCCGGCATCCCGGGCCGGAGTCCGGATGGCCGGAAAAAGTGGCGGTTGATGAAAGGGGCGCATGTGCAAACATGCGATGTTGTTGGATTTTGGTGGGCCCAAGGCCTAATCTAAGGGGATGTACGTGACTAACGAGGTTGTCACGTTTTCACTTAACTATTCTAATTACGTAGGAGGCAAATTAAAATCACAAACTCCAATTTGGAACGGCTAATCTATCCAGCAGGTTATAAGTATTCCAATAAGAACGAAAAAATCAGAATACATAAATCAGATTTAAATAAAAGATAATTTGACTTAAAGAATGAATATAATCCACACTTGATTGATAACAAAAATCAGACGATATTATAAGATGTCTGTAATCAGATAATTAATGAGTTGTCCAAGTCCTGTCGAACTTAACAAACTGTAGTAAAACCCATTTTATTACATTAAATCGGATTGGATTGATGTTTTCAAATTATCAAAACCAACTACACCAACTGCATGGTTAATAAGCCCTTTCCTTGCCTTTATGAGAAACAGACAATGCAAAGATTAAAGAGTACTCTTCTTTGGAAAGTGGTCGCGAGAAGATCCCTGAAAATTGGTACATACCCACCAGCGGTATAAATGAGGAGGCAGATTGAGGCGCATGCATTAGATATCGATGAAAATGAAGCAGCATTTAAGCACTTGTCTCTTCAATTGGGTGGAGGGAACAAAGGTCCACAGTTATCCATTATTGTTGTGCCTAACAAACCCAGCTCTTTCTTCTGGCTTTCTCATCTCTCAAAAGAAGAACTTAAATTCCTTAGGCCCTCCACTGAATCCCCTCAAATGGGTTGCCGGCTTGCTGATAGCGCACCCTTATCTGAATAGCAAAGTTGAGAATGTTCTAATTCCAAAATGCACTATTGATATATACCCACCCCCATCATCTTGGGGAAGATACCCTACAAGAAAGCTCGCCGTATATCGGTATTATATTGATACCAGATTTTGGTTACCCATTGTGTTTCACATGGAACGTATTCTATTTATTGATCCGAAAGAAATACGCCAGATCTATGAGTACATGCATACTGGCTACAACATTGAGACATTTATACGTAATACTTTAATGTAATTTTATTTAACAATCTTAAAATTGCTAATATGACTACAAAAAAATTATATGAATAAAATATTATTGTTAATGGGACGCGTTCTTGATTCCATGATTTTATACTAATAGAGAAATAAGAAAAGAGATATATTTTCTTCTTTTATTTTAATCTACAACGTTTCTCTTCAAAGGTGTGTAGATAACTTTTAGAATATATTTTCAATTAAGCTAGTTTTTTTAAGGGAAAGAGGAGAATAACACATAGCGTGAGATTAAGTTCATTTAATTACCTACAATATAACCATCATTAATGTGTCTCTTTATAACATAAGCTTTTTATTTCTCTATAAATCAAACATAATAAGATTCAATTCATTATTAAATTAATTAATAATCTTGCAATCTCTCGCTTGATCTATGTAACAATTAGATGATTAAGGATACATGAATCATTTTAATGATTATTAAATAATCTTCACTCACTTGACTTTATAACAATTGAATGATTCAACAACTATATGTACACATATTTTGTTGAATCAATCAAGTTAACTCTAATATAAATTTCATCAAATTATTTTTAATTAACTTTTTGGACCTAACATTGATAGGATCATGGCAATTACCAGTTGTATAATAATATGATTCCTTTCATATTTCACAATCAAGTGGGCTTATGCAAGCTTCTATATAAGGAGTTCCCTAAGTTTAATTTTGTTATCTCATGTAAAATAAAATATGTACATCACTTTAATGTGGATAACCAACAAGTGTGTTGAAACATACTTTTTGAATTCAAAAGTGTTATAGTTTATAGGCAATTTAATAATAAGCATATATTTTATGTTATCATACCAGCAAGGACTTATTTATAAGGCCTATTTTTTCAACATGACTTATAATAATTTAAGGTGACAATCTCTTAGTTAGCTGATTCATTATTATCATTTCTGTGCTAATATGCTCAATTAGCACTCTTTGTTTTAGCATTACTTTCTTGATAGACAAATACTTAATATCCATATATTTCGTACTTTTAGAATACTTGTAATCTTTTAATAAAGAATACAACGAAATTATCACAATATATTTTTAATGGTCTATTTACATTGTTGACAATTTTTAGATTGGATGAGAAATTCCTTAATCATAATATTTGATTTGTAGTCTAAAAGTCACAAATTCAGTTTCTATGGTAGAAGAAACGATAATGCATTTTATTCCACTCTTGAATAATACCACATGTAATACTTTAATGCAATTCTATTTAATAATTATAAAATTAGTAATAAGACTATTAAGAAATGGTATGAATAAAATATAGTCATTAATGGGTAGCATACCTAATTTCACTCCATATTTTAACACTAATAGAAAAATAAAAAAAGAAATATTAATTTACAGTATTTCTCTTTGATGATGCAGAGATACCTTTCAAAATATATTTTAAACTAAGTTCGTATTTTTTATATAAACGAAAAAAAGGGCAACACGTAGCCCAACATTGAGTCATTCAATTACCTACATTATAACCATCTCTTTAAAACCTACACTTTTTAATTTTTCATGAATCAAACATAATGAGATTTAATTCATCATTAAATTAACTAAGAATAATCTTACATTATAACGAGGGATGGAAGAGTTGTACATACAATGCTAATTACCGAAAGCGAGCCTTCACCAACTGTTCAACAAACATGGAACGATTTTTTTAACTTTGCCTTAGATATTGCTCGATGGTCAGACGTTCCTCCAATATTCTACTTCATTCAAGTCCCCAACATTTCAGTGACGCTGAATAGATTTAATATCAGGGAATTGAAATTTCGACGTTCCAAGAATGTGAACCCAACCACCAAGGAAAGGAAATTCCTACAAAATCTCAATTGGAGGTGGAAGGATAATTTTTCTGCAGCCAATATACTGCTTCCACATGAATAAATTTTAATACAATGTAACTAGTCCCGCTTTTATTTCCCAAAAGACAAATAAAGTTAATAATAGGCCCTAAAAGAAAAGACGGAAACAAACTCAACACTGTGACAAGGGTTTGCAAGAATTGTCAACAAACTACCAAAACTAATAACCAACAAGAACAGTAACTTCCCATGTGGGTGTGGAGCGAAAATCTGGGCAAACACACTATTCTTTGACCATGTTTTTAATCCACTGAATGCGGAAGAAAGATGTTTTGGTCACAAATTAAGATAGATAGATAGCTAGCAGCCGCTTTGTGGACCATGTAAACAAGCTTATCAATTAATATTTAGTGTAGCCACGTAAAACGAAGAATTTGCGTCTGTCTCATTTCACAACTTGTGTACTTTCTTTTCGTAACTCGCATATTTATACATACGTTGTATTTTCTACGCAGGTTTGCGAGTTAAAATTAAATGGCAGAAATTGAATGACAGGAAGGAAAATAACAAGTGATCATTATTTATACATTTATTTATATTATAATAAATATTTCATGATAGCCTCTCTGACCTGTCGAATTAGGCGGCGACAACTCTATAGTTTCATCTCATTCATGCCTGTCTTTCGAGGGTTTGAGCCAGCGACAATTCATCCAACGTAAAAAAAACCTGGGTTCGATATTATTCATTTCAATGCAAAAATATTTATACAACATCACTATGTTGGACACTCCTACCTAACAATAATATGGTTTCGGTGACAATTAAGTAGAAAGAAATTAAAGCTAACAAAATAATCTCTATTGGCTGTGGCATAAGACGTCGCAATTGGAGATGACCACACTAAAGTATTCCATTCGGTCATGAGCCGTAACCATCATACACTGCTCAAGGTCAAAAGTAGCAATCAAACGATTATAGAAAAATAAAAGAAACAAAAGTATACCTCTCATATAGATTGGAGTCATTTTTCTTCTACTCTCCATATCATCTTAACTTGACACTTGGCACTTGACACTTGACACTTAACTTTAAGAAAAAAATAAAGGGTTACTCTTGAATCATTCTGCCATTTCATATACAAATAGTTGTACTTATTATATATATGATGCACATGGGCTGATACACTTTCTGTGAACGTAGATTTGATTTGACAAGAAATGAACAAATGCCAAATTTTATAGTTTACCAATCCTATACTTCATATATATCAACCTTGTATGGTTGGATCGACTTCAGATATAATACAACTCGCCTGTTAACCGAATACTAGGCGCTATTGCATACATGCCTGAAACAAAATGAGTACATATGATTTTGGCATAGGCATGGACCTGCGTATAAATATTGTATATTAGTCAATAGGATGTATCATTGTGTTCCAAACTTGGTAAAAATACGAATCGCAACCGTGGCGTGTAATCGTGAAATAAAGGTCAATCATTGTACATTTGCATGTGCCAGACACCGTAATCCAAGAAAGATAAACAAACATTAAAGAATCTAGCAGAAGTCTACACCTAATCATGATCACATGAGATAGGAAGTGTACAACCACTGTGAACCAAAGTCTACCGGCATTAACAATCTTGGCTTTCGTATGTTTACTGGCACGCGTCCATAATAGTTTTTGCAGGGAAATGGCAATGGAATAAAATGGAAGATCTGAAAGACAGCAACAGAATTGCTATGGATTCCGAATGACTGCCAGGCCCAACGAGGTTCCGTGGTTTATGCATTTGAATAGTCGGCCTTAATCTGCAGAGAACAATGGAGCTTGAGGTTTTACTTATGAACAAAATCAGTTAAAGCCAGCTCACAAGGTCAAACGAAAAAGTGGAGGAACTAACAGAATCAATAGATTGGGATAAAGAATTTTACCTTACAAATATCTATTGCAGCACATTTCTGTCAAGGCTTCAAGTTGTTTGATCTTTCAAAAGCCTCTTTAACACGGTAAATAGCATCATTTAACCTGCTACTGTTCTGTAGAGAAATCCTTCCAAATGTTCAAATCTGAGACATGCGCCACCCAAATGAAATCAGTGCCAGCATATAATATGGCTTAGTGAAAGCTAACCACTAGCTGCTGATGTGATCAAGCAGATCACATTGCGGTTACTTAAAAGGTGACTATCTATACTCTCTTCCTAAAGCTTATAAGAATATGCTATACAAGAACCCCTCGGTCTTTCTACAGAGACAATCAATCATTATAAGATCCAATATACTGCTTCACGGCCATTATACTTATCGAATTCCAATCACACCATCTCTAATATGCAATGAAACATGTACAAAAGCCACTTCCTTCTCAAAGCATTGGCTTAGTTTCAATCTCAATAATGATCACATAACAGCCAAGTGGAGAGAACCTTTCCAAGTTCCAGTATCAAAGTTTCTTTATGTCCATCTCTTTCATATATGGCTTTAACTGTTGCACTTTCAGGTCCAGGGAAGACGTCAATTAGCTTTACTGTCTCAAGTACTCAAGATACCAAAAACAAAAAAATTCTCTTTCATGCTGGCAAGTACACTAACCAATATTGCTTGCTTTGTGGTCGTTTCCTGTTGAACCCACTACCCGGTAGTAAAATAACACCTGAAAGAAGTCCTCACATCCATGAAGGAAAATACTGAAGAGCAGCTGCTCCCAATAAAAAACACTCACCATACCTTCAATCATTTATCTAATGAGGTGTCATCACATTCCAAAGGCATGGCATGTTAACCATAGGCCACACTAGATGCATGAGAGTGCTTCTTCTTATTCTTCCAAAACTCATCCTTCTTGCCCTCTCAGGCTTCACTATACCCATGTCACTGTTGATAATTCCCAAAATGGCCCTTCTGTCCCTTTATTTTTTGTCTTTGCTTTTTCTTCCAGAATTGCTCTCAATTTTTGGTATGACCTTGTATCTGGAACTTGTCTGTTTTTTATCATCTGTTTGTGATACTAAAAAGCTCGCCTAAAATCACAGACTTGCACATATGCATAAGTCAGAGTTGAGTAATTGAATCTGGCTTAAGGTCAAGAGCTGCCATTTCTTTCAATAGCTGGGGTAATTTGGAGTGTTGTCCTCCCCGTGCATAAGCATTCATCAACATATTGTAAGTCATAACGTTTGGCACCAGACCTAGCTTTCCAAAATCAAATACAACATCTCTGCTTCTACATAGTGGCCTTGTTTTGCAAACCCATCAAGAAGAATGGTAAATGTCATCCGAGTTCCTTCAATTTTGAGAGACAACATAGTTTTCCAAATTTCTATCAGCTTTTGGGCATCTCCAGCTCGCCTGAATGCATCCACCAAAGTAGTGTATGTTTCTATTGACGGCTTTATTCCTTCTCTTTCATGTTTTCATAAGCAATGTAAGCCTTCTCATGCCACCCACCAAGAGAGTATGCATGAATAAGAGCAGTCTACAAATGGGAACTCAGCTTCATTCCAACCTTTTTCATTCTCAAAAAAGCATCTGCAGCCATATCACTCATTTTCTTCCGCCTTCCATAGGCACTTATCAGGCAAGTGTAAGACTTAACATCAGGAGCCAAACCCAAATCTTGCATGTCTTAAATCAGTTCTTCAATTATTTCTGGCTGCATTCGATGGCTATAAACATCCATAAGAATATTGTAGGTGGCAACAGTTGGCTTCAAATCCTATTTTTTCATCTCAAGAAAGAGACCTTCTGCCTCCTCAACCTGATTTGATTTACCAAAGGCATCCATCAAGGTGTTGTAGATGATGGATGATTCCCTTCTTCTCCATCTCAGATTGAATAATAAGTGCTTCTTTCTTCAGACCCTCATTGCAAAAAGACTTTACCAAAGCACCAAAGACTTCATGGCTCCATTTCACACCTTGTTGGTTCATTTTACCAAAGAATTCCCACGCCTCCTTCGCACTCCTACCAGTTTTTCTCATGATAGTTATCAAAATAGAACATGTCACGTGATCTGGATGGATATTGCCTTTCACCATCATTTCATACACACACACCAACCATCTTTATACCTGAAAAAAATTATGACAAGAGGATCAGTGTGGTAACGAAGATGATGGTACTCCAATGATGCACTCAAATTCAACATTTCATCAAATTCAATTTTCAAAAGAAAAATTGCTCATATGCAAGAAAAACAATAAAATGACAAAAACCGCTTTTTAATAATTCAAGCAACAAAAGCATTGCCATTGTAACCATATACTAACAAAATATGGAAACAATAACATAGATTAGGCGAAGCATTCGCATTCAACTACCGTTCAATTCAAAAGCAGAAACTTTTAGCATCTATTTATATATGCTTGACACAAGAACATGATATAAATCACTTCTTCAACCAATTCAACAAGAACATATGCAAAAACACAACTCACCTCCCACAATTGGACAATCCTGAAATGGCCGCGTTATACATACGCAAATCCTTGAACTGAATCCCGGCAGGCAAGTTATTCACCAAAGTCATCAACTGCTCTCCCATTCTCCTCCTACCCGGCAACGGGAAAACAAAGGAATACGCCCTGGGAGTTACCAACGACGGCTCCTGCAACCCCATCCATTCCAACAAATACAAGCAATGAAACCCTCAACCCTCATCCCCCATCACTGCCAACACCTCAAGACACTCCTTTTACCCCACCCTCCCACTGTACGGGTCCAACACCTCTCCCAGCGTCGTGTTCTGAGGAAGATCCCTCGCAATCGCAAGAATTTCCCCAACAAGCCCCCTCCCTTTCAACGCCAACGGAGCTCGTACAAGACGCAGGAAGCGGCTCAACCTCGCTCCCGCCGTCACCGAGCTCGCCGGCGCCGACGGTTTCGGCGAAGCGCCATGAGGTGCGGCGGATCATCTGGAGGCGGAGGCTGGCCTCGCGGCAGAGGTCTCGGGTGCCGGTGCGGAACTTGAAGAAGCAAAGGATCGGGTCGTCGTCGCCGCCGCTTTCCACGTCGCCGTCGACAAGCTCTTCGTCATCGTTTTCGAGGTCGTCTTGGTCCGGTTGGGATTCCTCGAGGAGTGGGAGGAAGATCTCATTGCGACATGGAGATGGAAGAGTTGGGGAGGGAGAAGAAGGTGGTGGCGAAGGGGTACGGTCGCCGGCGGTAGCATCGGCGCCGGCGAGGGTAGGAGTGGTTTTCGCGCCATTTTTTTCCCGGCGCGAGAGGAGGAGGGTTTAGTGGGCTGTTAATGGGCTGGTTTAGCCCACTCAGAGGCCCATTTATTATCATTTTAAAGTTGATTTTGCCGGACTGGATGAATGTGTTATGTTGGTGATGCTAATTGTAATTATTTGTCTGTTGCGTATTGCAAGTCCAACTTGAATGAATAGTTTGTAACAAAAAAAAATACGACTGAATAGTTTGGTTAGGCTCAATTACTATATATAATAAATAATCTTAAACTCTTACTACTTTATAACTAGTCGTTTGTCCTCCGATGCACAACATTGTATAATTTTCACCTATTTCTTACTCTTTTAGTTGACTATTGTCATGTGACTTGGAATATAATATACTATGATTAAAAGTTTTTTTATAATATTTGTTTATAATACTTAATTTATATTATAAGACATTTACTTATTACAGTCTTATATATTATGTCCATTTTAAAAAAATTAATATATATATATATATATATATATCAATTTATTAATTTTACAAATCTACTTACTGAATAATTGATTTGTTAAAGGTCTAACATTAGATGATTTAGATTTTTGTATTCTTAATTGTAATAATAAAAGGAAAATTACAATTTAATTTATTTTTATGAATAAAAAATAAAAGATAAAAATGTAAAATAATTAGAGGACAAGATCCAAGTAAAAAAACTTCAACAAGAATATAATACTTTTACGAATAAGAATAAAAGGTGATATTGCAAAATCAATTTAAGACTCGTCACAATACCAAATTAAAAATCTTTGTTTATATATATTTATCTATATATATATATCCATATATATATTGTAGGAATTATAATAAATTGTAAGGTCTCAAAACCTTATCAGCATTAAGATTTCGTTGTTAAAATTTTTAAACTACCATTGAGGACATTTAATAGGTGCATAAATATTATTTGTTGATAGAGTTTTCTAGCATATAAGACTAAGATTATCACTCATTATTACGGATGTAGATGTACAGTGCCCAAATTTTAATCAAGAGGCTCGACACGACAAAAGCTAGCATCATTTTTTACCCACTTTTTTGTCGGGCAGCTAACATCAAAAGTTTGACTCAAATGGTAGAGCAGTGTATGGGTGTTAGTATCAATATATAAAGTGGTATAATGGGCCCCAAAAGGGCTGGTTGGGCCCAAATAAAACATAAGAATTACAATGAAGAATTATAAGAATATGTTTTTCAAGTTATATTATTTGAAGGACTCGATCCAATGATTATCGAATCGTTGAGAATAAAAAAAATCTGATCGTTTATCTAAAGCTGAACTCTAGAGACGTACAAAAGCACCCCCATTCATACTACCAGTATGGTTTTGGGCAATTAATGCTGGTAACTAAACAAGCAAGCAAATTTATAAACACAATCATGCACTTATCAAATCGCCTAATGACTTATTCTCTCTCATGAAATCTGGAAATGCAGGAACTAAATAGGTTCTAGCAAAAAGTATTACCAGTGCTGGTACTAATACCTAGTAAACAAAATAACCACTACTGGCACCAACATATCGTATACTCCCCATACTCATGTAAAAACTAGGGTTTTGCTTCATGCATTCAAATAGCAAATCCTCATATCTGTAGACTTCAATATTGACAGAAGTGGAAGAAGCTACTCACCGCATTCATACACTAGCCAACCATAGAGCACAAACATTTTTCTGGAGACATTATCGTTGCCTGCCAGCTTCTTTACGTAGCATGTCACTAAAACAATTGTACATAATTTAGCACAACTAGTCCCGCAATATAAAAAGGCATAAAATGCCGTAGTTAGATTAGCAACCAAGCCAAATGAATCAGGTGTCAATTTGTTAAGACTAATCAAAAGATTAGCGGAATTCAATGGTCAGGCTCTCAGCTTTTTGATTTTGATGCCTTGCGGAACATATCTTTAATGTTGTGTGAGGAAGTCTCCGGTTTTAGCCTTTTCGACTGCTTTCTTGTAGTTGATCCACTCTTGCCGCTACCATTGTTTATCTTAAAAGCAAATGACAGCAATGAGAACCGAATGAAACAAAAGATGGAAATGGTTAAGACAACTTCCTTGTTAGGGATGTATATGCTTACAGGCGTTGGCTGGAAAGAATTTGGAGAATTTTCTCCATTAGATATGTGAGTCTCAGATAAGGGTGCTTTCCTAGTTGCCTCTTGAACATCCAATCTACGAATAAAAAATAAAACTAATTATTATAACACAACCAAATCCATTCTTCTCAAATAATGTCCACACAAAATGCAAGCTCAAGAGGCACTTCTTACCCCAGATGATCACATATAAGCTTCAACCAGGGTTCTTCATTCATGTATTCTCCCAGCAGTGAGATGGCATCAGTTACTGCAGCAGATTCATCAAGCAAATGACAAGCAGTGAAGAGAGAATAACAAATATAAGTTTATTGATAGAAATTACTAGAAATCTCAGCAATCCTTCAAACCCTCCTGAGACAACTGGGATCTCAGATATATATCCTGTAATCTGAAGTAATTTCTTTCCCGGATATGATTATGTTTACCACTGAAATTTTTCCAAGATATGAAATTTACTACAAGCATGGTTCTACCAAACAAAGCCACAGTAATTGTGGTGCATTTCGCATTTTTTGTCACCCATGTCACATGTTACATGTACAAAGTTGAAAAAAGATAAAGAACCATAATCAACCATTCATTGACACTGATTAAATATTAGAACAAAAGATTAAAACACTCGAACTGGAAACAAAATAATGGTTTACTATATTTATGACAAAGAACATGTGCATCAGGCTCATACATGTGCTCTTCTCATCTTGAGAAGTGTAATTTTTGTCCATACTTTGTAATGCCCGTTTTGTTTGTTCAACCTGCAATCAAAGAGGACAAATACAAGGTAAATGATCCTCAAGAAAAGTAAAACAATAGAAGATAATACCCTGAAAGTAAAACATACAGATGGCAAAAATTCTAGTTGATCATTAAGCTTTGAGTAACTATCTATACATCATTAGCAAATCTAATGCTTCATCTAACGTATGTTGAACTGAATCATAAAGTATTCACTTCATTGAAACTACAGCACATGAAAGGTTTCAAATATCTGCTAGAAAAACTTAAGCCTTCTTAAGGAAAGGACTCCGGGCTAAATATGATAATTATGATGTTGAGCTATATCCATACCTTATGGCAAAGCCATGATAAAACCATAGTGTCATTGAGCCTG
The DNA here is from genome assembly GCA_033002965.1 of Piper betle. Classification (NCBI taxonomy): domain Eukaryota; kingdom Viridiplantae; phylum Streptophyta; class Magnoliopsida; order Piperales; family Piperaceae; genus Piper; species Piper betle. The sequence continues at coordinate 52,983 of JAURVB010014602.1, read as the reverse complement.
TAGAACTTCGATGCCTCAAACTCTGCAGAAACTTTAAGATGAAAATATGCACACAAGAGACAAACAAAATTAGAAATGGTGAGCGCCAGATTGACCTTTGACTTCACAAACTACTGCCATTGAAGTTTCAGCAATAGCAGTTAGATATCCATATGCTGGATAACCATCAACAAGCAGAATTTCATCTAAATCTCGAAACTTTCCACTATCCTTTCCCTTCTACATTTCAAAGAGGACCATTCAGATTTAACAACACTAGTAAAACCAATATGCTTGACAAATGTTTCATGTGATAGGCAGTACCTTCATTCTGGCTTCCTCAAAAATGGGCAGCATAAGGAAAACGGGGTCAACGGGAGTTGATGTATAGAAGCCACCATCTGAAGGAGATGGCAAAACAAGTGCTCGTATCAAATGACAACAACTAGACAGTGTACTGCAAACATACTCGGATGATTGATGACATGCCCAAAGTGCAAACGGGGGGTCATGATTGTTGGATTGTCTATCCCCCTATAATCTCCGCTGAGATGATGCGAATACAAGATGATGACATGCTCTGGTATAGGAATTATTAAACTAGATTTGTGTTTACAAGATGATGACATGCTCTGGTATGCGAATACAAGATGATGACATGATTTGTGTTTACCTTCACATACGTAGTTCCCCAAGAACCATGAGCCATAACACTCCTTAAACCAATGAAACTCTTGCAACGACCCTCCAAAATATCCATAAGATGTCGGCTTTCCTGTTGAATTCAGCATATAAAAACGTGAATGCAAGAAACAAACAGCTTTTATAACTCCTTCCACATAAACCCCCCCTCCCCACCCCCCAAAATAGCACAGAACTCCCTCCCACCCCCAGCGCCAATTCATGAAACCGATAAAAAACAAAACAGGTCAAGACGCGCGAATCTAATTCTCGCATCCAAATCTTGAAAAGAATTGGTGAACAAGGCAACAATTACCGCTCTTCGGATGACGGAGGCGCAAAAGCGACCCTTCCAACTTCAAATTTCGACAGCTCTCACCAACTCCACCACTCGGCACTGAATCAAACCACATCAAAACTCCAACCAAATCAAAACAGGACCAAGAAGGACAAAGAACCAGCAAACCACAAAGAAGAGAAGCATCACCATGTGAGATAATGACGCGGGTCTCTCGACCCTCTTCGACGCCATTGCTCGATTCCATTACGAAAATAGCTAGGGCGAAGAGACGCGCTACACTGCTGGCGCCAAAATTTGGCGGGAAGGACTGGTGTTACAGCAATGGCGGGCGGCATCCGAGACGCTCCATCGGTCGCCTAAATATGATCCGCCGGGGCCGGGAGCGACGGCGGCGGCGCGGTTAATGACCAGTGAGACATGTGACTAATGACCACCGTACTTTATTACATTATAAATTATAGATTAGTAGTAAGAAGATTTAATAAATAAAAATATAAAGTTTTGTGTAGACATTCTAGGTGATGTATTTGTGTCTTATAATTGTTTAACAATGGCGTTTTTTATTTTTATTTATTAAACGTTATTAAATTATTTTAATAAGAATTTGCCAAGTATCCTATAAACATTTTATAATATTATTTTTTAATTCTTATATATATATATATACATAACCAAATCAAATAAAATTTTACTCTTTTATTATTATAATTGAATAGTATAATAATTTATATCATCTAAAACTATCACAATATGATAATCTCAACAGTTATTACGTAACTTTTTTTAAAATTAACAAATTGATGAATTACAGATTAAAGAATAAAATTATTAGATGAAGATTTTTTTAAAAGTTAAAATATATAAAATTATAATATATAAAAATATTTCTTTCGTAATATAAATAATCTTTGTGAAAAAAATTTAATGAAACTGTATTATAATCTAAATTAACTTACATTTATGCTAAAATTTGAATCATTAGAGAATTTAGCACCCGGATTAAATATAATTCACTCCTCTAAATCTATTAACTCTAGTGGACACGAACATTAGAATGAAGATTGGGACTGATTTGGAGGGGTGCGCCAGGCCCATGCAGTAGTGCAACGCAAGGGCGACGCTCGAAAGCCCCCAATGGCAAGCCATTGGTGATGGGCTTTCCCCCACGAAAAATTAATTTAATATCATGTGGCCCAATGGGCCACGTATCAGATATTAAACTGATAAGAACAGATACTACACTTGATCTTAGCCAAAAGGCCGAGAAAGGTATGCTTTTCATCGCAGCCCACCTTCTCATCTTATAGCCTTCCCTTGGGTCCATTGCAGTCTCTTCTTAGACATATGGGACTAAAACTTGACGTTCTGTTATAACCTCACCTCCTTTCTCACGACTTGTTACAAGCTCGGTGGCGAACAAGGACACCATGCGTATGTTGTGTGATGCACCGAATTTATTTACACACACTCGCTTCGATGTTGTTAGATGATCATCTCCATGTTGGCTTTTCGAATGTCGCTCGTCAAATACTGCACATTGGACGTTCATCATTGTTTCCGTTATATCCTTGAGTTGAGATATATAATTTATCGGTATCATGGCCCGATGGCGTATTAATCCATCTTTCACCTTTCTTCATCCGGCTCTTCCATCTTAAAACATAAGTTTTCTTAAAAAATAACGAATTCGACAAGTACTTTGTAACAGAGGAAGCGAGGACGTGGACATTTGCTATCTAAATTTATAAGATGGAACATTACAGACGGCGGCCAGTGAAGGGGATGGGTGGGAGCTTAGAACTTACTTACGAGGACGGACTTGGTTTATCTCCTTTAATATCTTCATTCCTTCATTTACCGAACTATATATATACTTTTCTTTTTTAAAAAAATCGAGTTATTAAGAAAAAAATCGAGCTTGATCAGAATTATTATAATGGAATTTGAACATCCTCTATTATTGTCTCGAGAGGATAAATTTATATTCTCCAACTTAAATTCGATTATTCATTAGCAACCTACTCTTCTAACCATTAAATTATATATATGCTTGAAGTTTTAGCCAAAACCCATCAAAAGTTATTCCGCCTAATTTAATTTAAGTTTGAATTAAACTATTCATGTTGTGCTTTATCAGGTTTTTAGCACCCTTGACCATTAGTGTTGTCAAAAAATGCAATTTCATGAACTCTTAGGAGACTCCATTCAAACAACTTAGTCTTTACACCCCTTCTAAAGTTTTGAGTTTTTTTTTAATACATAAGATGTACAATTTTATGAAAAAGAGGTGGTTGTTAATAAAAAGTTAAACAATAGTCTTCCCTCTTACTCGCATTCGCATTGTGGACAATTTTCATCTATTATCATTGAGAATCAAAGAGTAAAAAACATATATCATCTATTACCATTGAGATCAAAGAATAAAAAAACATATAAGGATCTCATGTTAATCATTGTGGAAAAAACTCGTGAAGCAATCACGACCATTCCTGGAGTATAATTACCAATAATACTGAAATAACATACAAGTACGAAACAACATTATTTTGTACATAATAAATTCATTAATGATATTTTTTAGGAAGGTTATTAAGAATCCTACTGATTTAAATTAATTATTCCTACTATATACAAAAGAGGTTTAACTCTAACTTCCCAAAAATTTATCAGGATTATCAATTTCAACACTAAGAAACATCATCACCCTTTCTTTCGATCAATGGGGATAATGAGTCATAGGCACTGCCATCTTGCCAATGGCATTAGCTTAGATTGTATAGAGTCTACTACAATCTCAAAACTAATTTAACCAAACTTTATACAATGTGAAAGAGCTAGAAGACCAGTCTTTTCTTAATCACCCATCAATACAACTACATTTTATAGCAAAATCAATGTAACATGAGTTGGACATTAGGTCCCCAAGGCATTCACTTGCATGAGCTTTAATCAAAGAAAAGCCTCATATGCATCGCTTCTCAAAACATCTTCCTAAGCTGCGGGAAAATATGAGTTGAAGTACAACGAATGAGAGGGGAAGCTGCTAGTGCCTATAATCATGAAGCAGATGATGTACAAACCATTCAGGGAAGCAAACAAAAGAATGGTGTATCTCATGCTTAAAGATCAGTAAGAAAACCAATTCTATGAAAATATTTGTAATCCTTCAAGGAGAAGAGGGTTTGGCAGGTCCACAACGAAAAATGGCAAGCCATACAAGGGTGTGAAGGAAATTACAATAAGTCACACTAACAATTTGAAAGATGACTCTCGCTTGCACAATTGCCGCTGTGAGGTGAATATAAAAATGTTGGAAGCATGAGAATTTACATTCATTACCTGCACTGGCTTTCATCTTCTTGCATAACGATCAGCAAGTACTTGGGCTTTCTCCGGAGCATAAACCTTTGCCTATATATAACAAACCAGTATGAATACCAGTTGTTGCAAATTAATAAGTTGCTTTATAAAAAAAACATTCATCAGTTGATAATTGAAGCATAGAAATTTGACCATCATTTGAACAAATAGACTGATCTGAAAATCCAATTTGAGATTCATAGGACTTCTAACTATTTATAATTAAAACTTAAAAAGAGATCATTCAGAACAGGCCAAGTACAAGATGTAATGATTCAGAATGAATGTTTTATAAGTTTCACAGAACTTACAAATGGTAAATTGTGATTCTTATTAATATATTTATTAAAGGCATATGATGGTTTGCACATCCTATGGCTGCGATCAAGTGTTACAAACGTTCAAGTATAACTAAGGAAAGCTGGTTAAAACAAGTATGATTATGCAACAGATACTTTGCTTGTTGGGCCCTAAGGGTCCCACAGGGACTTGCAATAGGTGTGTGAGCCTCTCTTACAATAGGTGTCTGGCCTCTCTTAATTAAAAAGCTAATTTTATTTTAGGGAACATGACTTTCTTATTAGCCTATATACAAGCCACTATCACCATATATGAGCGATGTGGTATAAACCCAATTCTGCTAACGTATAAGTCTAGCTAAAAATGTTATAGAAAAAACTTTTCTACCATATGGAGGATTGTAGCAAAAAACAAGGAAATATAGAATTAGAATTCTCTCTAGCAAAAAATTTACCACCATAACATTAAGAAAGAAATCGGTTAATCAAGCATCCGAAATAGTTCAAGAGATTTTGTTGCTCCAATTGGATATTTGGAATCAGAAGAAAAGGCAATCACAATAAGTTTGAATTTTTATGGATGGCAAGCCATTCTATTGCTCTCAAGAGTAATTGTTCAAAGGAATAAGAGACAAGAAACAAGGAATTCTCCCACGAATAAACTCTTGCGCCTTTTGGGTTCCCAACCAAGCTCTAATATTACTGTTGGGCTTAGGTGTCACGGGCCTCTCTTAATCTCAAAAGCTAGTTCAGGGAATAAGGTTTTCTCATTAGCCTACATACAAGTCACCAACACCATCTACGACCGATGTAGGATAAACCCAACATAAACATCCTCTCTACATCTGCAAAATTCTCGTTTTCTTTCAAGACAATGCCCTGCAGCACTACGAATGATATCAACACTTCATTAAAAACCAATTACATACAATTATTTCATCTATAAGACAGTTGAGCAACGAAATTGCACTCTTAAAAGGTAATTTCTCCATATTTTAATCATTAATCGTTCAATCACATTACATGCCGGCTCTAAAAAGCTTCTCGTGCCCAACCATGGAGGGCTTTTAAGAAAATAAGGACGTGATTCCTCATCAATAATTCACCCAACTCCAAGATATGGACTATATCCTCTTTATGAACCTTTTTATTGATAAATTATAAACCACCAGATTGTATTTATTACTAAATCCTTTAAAAAAATTTTACTACTCTAGTTGTGTTTGTATTGTATTTCCTTATTTGTTCGTTATAATGCTGCCTCAGCCAGTTATCCACAGAAGTCATTTGCATTGGGTTTATCCCACATTGGTCGTAAAAGATGTTGGTGACTTGTATATAGGCTAATGAGAAAGCCTTATTCATTGAGCTAATTTTTAGATTAAGAGAGACTCGTGACACTTATTGGATGTCATTTTTGGGGGCCCAAAAGGCCCAACGGTGATATCAAGCCCAAGTTTGCTTACACCAATTGTGGTTATAGGTTTGCTTACACCAATTGTGGTTGTCTTGTCTCCTTGATGGACCCACCTGATGATTTAAGGGGGTCTTGTCTCCTTGATGGACCACCTGATGACCCTGATGATTTAAGGGGATCTTGTCTCTCCTTGATGGACCCACTTGATGACCCTGATGATTGACCGTGGATGATTTAAGGGGATCTTGTCTCTCCTTGATGGACCCACTTGATGAGGCCAATAATGATTTTGGGATCGCCTGATGTGTGAAGGTGGATGATTTAAGGTCGATGATAATTTCGGGATCGCTCAATATGTAAAGGTGGATATAAGGGGATCTTGTCTCCTTGATGGACCCACCTGATGATTTAAGGGAATCTTGTCTCCTTGATAGACCTACCTGATGAGGCCGATGATGATTTCCGATGATGATTTCGGGATTGCCTGATGATTGCCTGATGTGTGAAGGTGGATGATTTAAAAGGAGTTTGTGAGGCCCTGATGAAGGGGATTTAAGAGTTATCCGATGATGATTTGGCCACATGTGTGCCTGATGTGTGTTAGGTTTATCCCACATTGGTCGTAGAGGATGTTGGTGCCGATGTGTGTTAGGTTTATCCCACATTGGTTGTAGAGGGTGTTGGTGCCTATGTGTGTTAAGTTTATCCTACATCGGTCGTAGAGGGTGTTGGTGACTTGTATATCAGACAAGGATTAAGGGTTGTCAGACAATGATGGTTTCGAGATCATCCGATGTGTGAAAGGGAATTGTTAGTTTATCCCACATCGATCATATATTGTATTTCTGACTTGCATATCAGACGTGGGATTAAGGGGTTGTAAAGGGTGTTGGCGACTTATATATCAGACAGGGATTAAGGGTTGTCAGACGATGATGATTTTGGGATCACCCGATATGTGAAGGGGAGTTATTGAGTTTATCCCTCATCGGTCGTAGAAAGTATTGGTGACTTCGTAGAGGGTGTTGGTGATTTGTATATAGGAAAACCTTATTCACTGAACTATCTTTTGGATTAAGAGACACATGTAACAAGAGACCCATAACCATGGTTGCATAAATCGGAATCGGAATCAGAATAAGTTTTCGAGGGAGTTGGAATCGAAATCGGAATCGGTCTAAATCGGCCAGGAATCGGTTCAGTTGAATCGGTCTAAATAGGTCCAAATCGATCATATATAATATTTGACAACTCATAAAATAAATATATAAAAATTAGATATTGATGTCATTTTAATATTATTGTGTGTATTATATTTTATAATATTTTTTAAGATTTTTTTGAATTATTTAGAGTTAGTTATTATTTTTGACTCGAGTCAGACACGAGTCAAGTTTTAATTACGAGAATGCCACTGAGTGGTATTTCCTTCCCTCGCCTTCTATCTCCCGCATCCGCCCTCCTTCCCCCGCCGCCGCAGCCCCCTCCCCCCAGTCCCTCCCCGCCCTGCGCCCGCCTCGCCCTGCCCCCCCTCCACCCAGACCCGCCCTGCCCTCGCCCGTCGCGCCCCACCCTACCCCCCGCCCGTGCCCCGCCCCCTAGATCCGCCCCGCCCCACCCTTGCTCGCCGCGCCTCGCCTTGCGCCTGCCGCCACCCCGCCCCGCCCTCGCTCGCCACCCCCCGCCTCCCCCTGCCAGCCCCGCCGTGCCCCGCCCCCCTCCCCCCAAATCCGCCCCACCCCGCCCCGCCCTCGCCCATCGTGCCTCGCCTTGCGCCTACCGCGCCCCGCCTCTCCCCGCCAGCCCTACCCTGTCCCTCCCCGCTGCCGTCGCCCCACCCCGCCGCGCCCTGCCCCGCGCCTGAAGCCCAGAATCGGCCGATTCTGAATCGGCTCGAATCTGCTCGAATCGGCTCGAATCGGCCGATTCACGGACCAATTCGAGGAAAACCGATTCAATAGGTTTTTTGAATCGGTTTTCCTCCGATTCGAGTTGAATCGGCCGATTCACGGACCAATTCGGAATCGCCGATTTATGCAACCCAGCCCGTAACACCTATTACAAGTATCTTTGGCAATGAGTATATTATATATAGCAACTGCATCACTTATATGACCCTGGTCTGAGTAAGTTTTTCCCAGCAGCAAATCTACCTTAATAAAAAAGAAGGAATCCAGAATCCAATTTTGAGTCTATTCATGGAGATAAATCAACTATTTTTGCTACGGCTAAATATGATGTTTAGAAATATTATAGAGATGATTATAACAACCTATTTTGGCGCTAAATATTTTCAATTAGAAGATAAAAAACACATACGAATATAATAAAGACAGTTTAACGAAATTGTAAACAGGGCAGGATGGACACCCTTGGTCATTTCATTGTTAATGAGGTACAGTTTGCATTTCTATATTATTGTGAAAAAATTGTCACATGTCACATCTTTTATTAATTTAGGTAATTTTTTACATTTCTTTTATTGCTATTTTATTCTTTGTTATTAAAAAATATTGTATAATTTAATATCAACCGTTGATGTAAATATAGTGGCTTATATTACTTTGCTTTTAAAATTCTCTAAATAAAAGAAAAAATATTTAAAAAATGCGAGATAGACGTGTACATAAAGACCACCTCACTTTAGATCATTAAGTAGATGAATAGATAAATAGAATTAAAATCAAATAAAAAACTTTAAAATATTTTTTAGAATTTATGTTATTATTATTATACTATAACAAATGGCCGGGTCTTTTATTACCATATATTTTTTATTAATTCACCTAAATTTTTATATATTTATTGCACATTTACCCTTTATTATTATTAAAGTTTATAAAAATAGAATTGCAGCCATTGATGTAATCTACTAATTTATATTGTTGTCTTCAAAATTATTTAAAATTTAAAAAATTATTAAAGAACACAAGTGAGAAATGTGACTAATGACCACCGTACTTTATATTATAAATTATAGATAGGTAATAAGAGGATAAATAAATAGATACATAAATTTTGTGTGTATATATAAGTGCGGACATTTCAGGTGGGGTTGTTACGTCTCTAACAAATGTTTTACAATAGTATTTTTTATTTTTTATTTATAAAGATATCAATTAAAATTAAAACAATTATATAAAATATATTGTCTAAACAATATTATAATCTCAACAATTATTAATTATTTTTTTAAAATTAACAAATTGACGAATACCGATTAAAGAATAAAATTATTAAATGAAAAAAGTTAAAATAAATAAAATTATAATAAATAAAAATATTTCTTTCGTAATATAAATAATCATTGTGAAAAAGCTTTTAATTAACCTGTATTATAATCTCAATTAACGTTAAATTTATGTTACAATTTAAATCATCAAATAATATAATGCCAGGAAGTAAAACCTTGATCACATCTTTCAAGAATTACTAAGACGTATAATATTCCTTCACATTATCGGGCATACAAGTGGTCAGTTTCTTTCTTTACCTCTCGTTGTCTAAGATTAGTGATTTTATTGGACACAAATATTAGAGTTACGATTAAGACTGATTTGGAAGGGTGCGCCAGGCCCATGCAGTAGTGCAACGCAAGGGCGACGCTCGAAAGCCCCCAATGGCAAGCCATTGGTGATGGGCTTTCCCCACGAAAAATTAATTTAATATCATGTGGCCCAATGGGCCACGTATCAGATATTAAACTGATAAGAACAGATACTACACTTGATCTTAGCCAAAAGGCCGAGAAAGGTATGCTTTTGATCGCTAGCCCACCTTCTCGTCTTATAGCCTTCCCTTGGGTCCATTGCAGTCTCTTCTTAGACATATGGGACTAAAACCTGACGTTCTGTTATAACCTCACCTCCTTTCTCACGACTTGTTACAAGCATGGTGGTGAACAAGAACACCATCCATATGTTGTGCAATGCACCGAATTTATTTACACACTCTGCTTCGATGTTGTTAGATCATCATCTCCATGTTGGCTTTTCGAATGTCGCTCGTCAAATACTGCACATAGGACGTTCATCATTGTTTCCGTTATATCCTTGAGTTGAGATATATAATTTATAGCTATCATGGCCAGATGGCGTATTAATCCACTTTTCACCTTTCAATATATTGAGTGTTTGTTCTTGATCCAGTTTTTCCATCTTAAAACAGAAGTTTTCTTAAAAGATAATGAATTCGACAAGTCAGTAGTATATCTCACCTTGGATCATTTGACTTCGTTTTCAACACTGACGATCTCCATTGTATCATAGATATTGGCTGAGGGTGACAAAGATCAGCTTTCATGAGCGCAGTCTTCCCTTCATTCCAATACACATATACACACTTCTAGCTTCCTCTAATGAGTAAGAGGTTTCTTCAACCAGAGAAGCACTCCAAGAAGCTGCTGTCGCAGACAACCCTGCCACTGACCAGGAAGTTGACACCAGTGTCGGGAGAAAATCTACTTTTGGCTTCCACAAAGCTTCCCATCAATCATTGTTTCTCCTCCACCGGGTAACGTCAACGCCAGCAGCTACTATCCCATCGCCAGATCCAGTCCACTCCACAGCTTCCACTGGAAAAGAATGTGCAAGCCCTGCAATCTGCCTCCAACAGAAATAACCTGTAACACATCAGATCAATAAACACGACATGACATCCATAGCATTTTCAGAACAACATACTGAAGTCAAAAGTTTGTCAAAGTCCATTTTCTCTATAACCAAAATCATCTACTTCTAAATGCTTGATTTTTCATAAAAGAAATAAACTTCCTCACTGTCCTCACATATTTTGGTGTAAAAAAGAAATCCAAAATTGACCACAATTGTCGTCTTCATCTACTTCTAGATGCTGAACTCTCACTAAAAGAAACCACCTTCCTCACTGTCCTCCTTTGTTTTTGGACAAAAATTAATCCAGCATTGGATAAGATCGTCATCAATTCTGCCACAAGAGATAAACATCGCACCTTCTTTGCTTGTATCAATATCGCGTCTACTTCCAAAAACTCATATATTGCTATAAAAAATCAACTGCCTTACCTTCCTCGCTGGTATCAGGAACGTCATCTACTAGTAAATACTTGTTCTTTGCTAAAATAGATTACCTTCCTCAATTCCTCACTTAACGTCTATCACTTACAAATGTTCGCTTTTTTTTGACATAAAAAATCAACTTCCTTAGCTTCGTCCCTTGTTCCAAGATTATGGCCTACTTCTAAATGCTCGATTCTTGCTCAAAATCATCAATTTTTTCACCTTCGTCACTTATTTTGACCGCTAAATAAACGCAAATTTCACTCAAATCAATCACAATTCCCCTTCTTAAACAACCAATTCAAATGTTCCAAACAACAGTATTCACTAAAACAAAAAAAAAACGAAACAGATAGAACTAAAGTACCATTCGAATCACCGACGGGAGACGAATACACTCGAACATCTCCACCAGACGCCGCCGCGACCTCCCCGTTCGACGGTTGCATCGGCGCCCAAGCCACCGCCTTCACATCTTCGCTCCTACCGCGGGGCGGCTCGATCACCTGCCGGAAAACAGGGCCAATCGCGGTCTCATCCTCAGAATCCGGCGAGGGGAAGTGTGAGATGACGAGTAGGGAAGAGGCGCCGTAGGCCACCCACGCGAGGCCGGCGAAATAGGGGAGAAAGTCGGCGGCGGAGGCGGATCGGTTTGGCGCCGACGGGACCACCTCCGCCTTAACGAGCTCGAGCGGCAACATCGCGGCGATGCCGCCATCGTCGACGTCGGCGTCGGCGGCAGCCATGTTTTGGCCGCCGGCGATCCTGGCCGGGGAACGTAACGACGGTGACAATGAGGGGGTAGGCGAGAGGTATTTGGAAATTACGTCATTACCCTCCTTAGACGTCCATGAAATGGAGCTAATCGGTTGGTTGGCAAACAATGGTTTGGTTTATTTCTCTTACATTATTTATGTTTTATCAAAATATATATAAAAAAAGAGTGATTGCAACCCAATCAGCTAATAATAGATTTGCAGCACTTACTAAATCTCTTTTAAGGTTATTTTTTTAATTTTAATAATTTAACAAGTTTCATCAATTACTCATGTACATCTACTTGTTTATTGGACCTTGCACCTATAAAACAATGAAGTAAAAAGTACAAACAAGGTTGGTAAATTTTATCTTTTTAGATATTAATATAATTCATTTTAAAATTTAAAAAATTTAATTATTTTAAAAATTAAGATAAAACAATTAAAAACAATAAATAAAAAATATTGAAAATATTTGTTTGTATATTTATAATTTATAAATTTAAGTATGGAGGGATTAAGGCAAGCTTGAATTTTATAAGCTTCCCTTATCTGTTCGCGTTCGTCATTCTTAACTGCAAGCTCAGGGCCATTTGATTGTGTTCGTCTCTTGTGAGAGAGATAGAGGCGTGAATCTATAATAGGGGAATATAACAGACAAATTTGACTTGATTATGAAGAAGAATTGGGACTGATTTGGAGGGGTGCGCCAGGCCCATGCAGTAGTGCAACGCAAGGGCGACGCTCGAGCCCCCAATGGCAAGCCATTGGTGATGGGCTTTACCCCACGAAAAATTAATTTAATATCATGTGGCCCAATGGGCCACGTATCAGATATTAAACTGATAAGAACAGATACTACACTTGATCTTAGCCAAAAGGCCGAGAAAGGTATGCTTTTCATCGCAGCCCACCTTCTCATCTTATAGCCTTCCCTTGGGTCCATTGCAGTCTCTTCTCAGACATATGGGACTAAAACCTGACGTTCTGTTATGACCTCACCTCCTTTCTCACGACTTGTTACAAGCTCGGTGGTGAACAAGAACACCATGCAGTCTGTTATGACCTCACCTCCTTCTCACGACTTGTGTGATGCACCGAATTTATTTACACACTTGCTTCGATGTTGTTAGATGATCATCTCCATGTTTGCCTTTCGAATGTCGCTCGTCAAATACTGCACATTGGACGTTCATCATTGTTTCCGGTATATCCTTGAGTTGAGATATATAATTTATAGCTATCATGGTCCGATGGCGTATTAATCCACTTTTCACCTTTCAATATATGGAGCGTTTGTTCTTGATCCAGTTCTTCCATCTTCAAACAGAAGTTTTCTTAAAAAATAACGAATTCGACAATTACTTTGCAACAGAGGAACCGAGGACGTGGGCATTTGCTATCTAAATTTATAAGATGGAACCTTACAAACGGAGAGAGCTATACATTGAAGTCTCCTGGATATGTACCACATTTGATTTTTCTGCAAAATAAAACTCGAGCCTATTCTGCAACAATTATTTAAAATGTTAAGATGGGGATTTAGTTATTTTCTAAGCCAAAGATAAAAAAATGCCCAACCATTTCCTCATTGATTGAACCGTTGCTATCACCTACTTGTACGTACATGTAGGGAACCGCATCACCCCATAATATATAAATGTTAAAAGTTTAAGGTTTAGATACAGTGAAACAAAACACTCGTTAAAACTTTTCGATCTCTTAAAATACCGCTTGCAGTTAAATACTTATAATAAATCTATCAGAGTGAAAACGAGCATTGGGGATTCAGTTACTATTTCACTTGATTTGAACAACTTATGGGCGCTACTTTGTTACAAAAATGAACTATTTCATAGGCAAGGCAAGGAAATTAATGAAAAGTGAAGGATGGAAACGAAAATTTACAAGGCTTTGCCTTTCCCCAGTTGATCATCAATGCAACAGAGCTAATGCTTTCAAGAAGTAGGTTGTGATATATCATTTGGAAGTGTAGGAAGTTTCCCAAGTACTGGATCAACCGATTCATTTCGAAAGTTTAGGCTTTACAAGGGGCAACTGCCCCTTTCTCGCCCTAGATTCAGCAAACCACCATCAACATCATTCTCTCTACTGCTTGGATGTAATATTATTCCGTGCTGAACACCTTATAACTCATCTTTGAGTTGCACATTTGTGAGGCAACTTGAAGTCATGTCGCAATGTTAAGTGTAGAACCTCACTAGAACATTAAAGGTCCTCCAGACGAATAAAGTAATCATTGTTCCAGTATATCTCATTTCTTGTCTTACTTGAACCATCCAAGAGATCACCAACAGGCTCTAGTAGCACTTTGTCCAAACAGTCGGCCAAGTCTGCATCTGTGATACCCAAATCAAACAACCTCCTGTAAGTCTCATATGTTGCTGCCTTAAGCCCTTCTGATATCATATTTGCCAGGCCAACAACATCATCACCTCCAGAATCCATAGCCTCCAGTAATGCTTTAGCAGAACCTGGTGTCCAAAATACCATAACAGCACAATTTTTGTCCAGAAGTTGCAGATCAAAGTCCCTAAACAATGCACTATGAGCTTCACACAGCTTGCATTTAAGCTCCCTGGCAGAAATACCATCCCTAAATCCCCACAAGAACAGTAAATTTTCTGTACTGACTTTTTTACCATTGTTTGAAAGTACATATTCATCTTCACTTTCAGACTCACATTCACTGCAAGATGTATAAGAATTATTTGTGCAATTTTCTATGGAAGAAATTCCAGGGAGAAGATGGTGCTCTTCACGGCCAACATTTAATATAGCTATGAGTTTACAGAATAAATGTGTTACTCTCACAATATTGTCTCCGTGGTCCTGCACTTCATTTTCGTCATCTACATAAGACAAACATCACTAGTATATTCATTCATCACATCAACAAACAAACATTTGAGAGAAGCAACTAGGAGGGATTCTGTACCTTTAAGAGGAATTTCCAAATCGAGGGGCACAAAAATTGCCTCCTCAGATATGAAGAAGCCGCCCAGATATTATCAGCCTTTTTAAGAGGGCCAACTTCTTTCCACAATTGGTTGAGGTCTACGATATTGTAGAAGACCATTCTTAAGGAGCACATGAATTCTGACATGATTGGTGGTAAGGGAGCAATAAATTTGGAATGGATGAAGGTAAAATCTACACCAGTTATGTTTAACATAAGTATAAAAAAACAACAATGTTTAGCATAAGTAGTAACACAAGCTAATCAACAAATAGTTTGCTGATATAATTCAAACATAAATGAATGGATATCAGCAACACAAAGAATTTAGATTGAAAGCTCTCCAGTATCCTATCCATCTTACGACTATAGCCTCCTCAAAAGCATTTCTAATCATACAGCAATCTATAAAGCATAGAAATACAAAACGATGGATAGTTTATTTGTATTTTACACACACAAAAAACGATGGATCATACTTATACTTAACATTGTTATTGTCAACTAAACATGTACAACTCAAATTGAAGTACAAAACAGTAAAACAGTAACACACACACACACACACACACACACACATTCTGATAACCAGGCTTTGGAGATCATGAATTACCCTAAATCAGACACAAGCCAAACTTAATCTCCAGTACTCAAATTGGAAAAAGAGCATTATGCTCATTTTGTTATGTAAAGTGAGAAATGTAAGAAAAATAAATATGAAATTTGGCATATAAGTTGAGACACTTTCCCCATTTAGTAACTCAAAACAATAAAAAAATTGGAGATAGGATTGAGATCCAATGATTGTTCCTTACTAATCAACAATAGAATTTGTTATGCACAGTATAAAATGGTATAAATTTAACATTTCATCTCAATTGCAAATTTATAAGGATAAATGACAAAGCAATCCAAAAATAAAAACATTCATTAGCAAGCGGGTCTTAAGAACCTTGAAGACAGTTGGTGGTGACAACAGGTTTATATGCACTAGAAATTGTGTCAATGATCTCGCGAAAACCACGCAACTGTTTGCTACGTTCTTCCTCCATATTCATAAGTTCTTTCTGAAGCACCACATGAATTTCATAAGTTCTCTTAAGGGATGAACTTGGATACACTTGATTATGATGACCAACTACAGATAGATACCTGGAGAAGCTTCATATCTTCTTCTGAACTAGTAAAGATGATTTTTACTGCTTTTGGCTCTCCAGCCTTGTCATGCACAATGAGAGGAATAAGTTCATTATATGACGAGTTAATTACCTGCATGTAACAGGAAACACATGATGTTTCCTGTATTCCTACGTAACAAAAGGAATAAACAAGCTCATATGATGATTTTCATCTGCTATGTAGAAAAATATGTAAATTGCAAACACAAAAAGTAATGCATGGCCTTGTACCTCTACAACAAGCTGCACTTGGCGGCTGCTGCAAACATCTATAGTAATGCATGGCCTTGTACCATAAACTTCATTTCCTAGGATAATTTTTCTTAACGAGCTGACAAGAGCATCTGCAGCTTCCAATACCATAGCTTATAAATACAGATGACAAAGAAAAGTACTATTAAATATGTGGGTGTAAATTTCTCACCAGTAGTTTCTTCATTGGCATTTTTCCATGAACCTCTCCAGTGTCGCACTCGAGGACTTAACCGTTTGCATGAAAATTGTATCACCAACAGCTGGAGTGAAAGAAGGCTTCACAGGACAAGCATTAGAATCAGAATTTCCAACTCTAATTTGGGCCTTAGCTTCTTGCACTCTTGACATATAAGATATTCCTATGAATGAGCAACACGAGAAGAAGAAAATCGCATATGAAGCAACAAACAATAAATTAATAACCACCAACCCTAACTAAAAAATACAACTTATAAATCTTATTGACATCAATACTGACCATGATGTATACATCCATTGAAGTCAAAACCTCTACGAGCCATGGACTCCAAAGATGAAGTTTGGCATGAAAAGCTGTAAGACGGCATGCCCAAGTTAAATTCATCCCGTGGGAATAAATGAAAGTTGTACCTGCATTAACAAGATTCTCATACATCACATCATACACAATGCTACCAATTCAGTGGCATACACGTTGAAAACAAAACTACCACTCCCATCAAGACTCCAAAAACAAAAATTCAAAATTTTATGCATTTGACCACTAACCATATCAAATACCAATTTACGTGCATACAAATTGAACAAAAGACTACCATCTCCCAGCAAAATTCCAAAATGAAAACTCAAATTATGCATTCAATAACTGACCAAATCAATTACAAGTGCAATTTTCTGAAGTTCTTTCCTACCTGTTAACTTGCAAAGGCTGCTTCCTCCAAGCAACACTCCAAAAGCCAAAATTCAAAATTATATGCATTTGATCACCAACCATGTCAAATACAAATGCATACAACATTCAAACAATGAGTACATAGCTTGCATTAAATTTTGGTTATACAAGCATTTTTCACCGTCCATTGTTCATTACAGATACTATAATCCAAATCTTGCATCAATCTACAACAACATAAAGTCATAAACCTTAAACCCGGTAGGCATATCAAACAAGTCAAACGCATACAAATTGAAAAAAAGACTACCCTCCCTCCCCCAGCAAGACTCCAAAATCAAAATTCAAAAATACTATACGCATACAATCTCCAATCATGGCAAGTACAAATGTGTGCAGTAAACAATGAGGACAGAGCTTGCAGTAAATTTTAGCCAAGCAAGCATTTCTGGGCATCCATTGTCCATTACAGAAACTAAAAACAGAATCTTGCATCAAGCTGCGACAATATAAACCTCAAACACGGTAGCCGCATTTCATCAAAAATTCAAGAGCACGGCTAGCATAAACTATATGCAATCAATCACCGACCATGCAAAAACAAATGCATGCAATATTCAAACAACTAGTACGCAACTCGCGTAAAAGTTGGGCCAACCAAGATCTTTCAGCTATCAAGTGTCCATTACAGACACTAAAAACAGAACCTTTCGTCCATCTACGATAACATAAACCTCAAACTCGATAGCGCCAATCCGACGAACACCTCCAATGCACACTTACGGATGAGCAACGACCTTCGAGCCCTGCACAGCGAAGGGGCAAACGGCGATCTGCAACAGCTCATACCGCTCCGCCGCGTCCTTGTACTTGCGGTATGCGATCTCCGGCGTGTCGAAGGGCAGTGGGCGGCGCCAGGGAGCGGAGTAAGCGCCGGTGCGCTGGGTGGAGACGGCGACGAAGTCGCAGCCTTGGATGCGGGCCTTGACATCGTCGAGCTGCGCCGCGAAGTTGGCCTTCGTCACCTGCTTCACCTTGCACCACCGCCGCCGGCCGTCGCCGCGCCGGAGCGCCGCCGCCATCATGGCCGTGAGGCGAAGAGAAGCTCGGACCGATCAGGGGTAGACGGGGCGGGTCCGGTTGTGGTTGGTTCGTGTTAAATGTTCTAATAGGTTTGGTTCGGTTGGTTTAAGCTCTACGATATTAATTTTTCTTTTTTTAGATAATTTCAGTTTTAACTTGTAAGGCAAAACTTGATTACTTTTCTGTGGTGCCTCATTGTAAAGGTGTCATTTGGTTAATATAAAAATAAATATAAAATATATGAAATTTATTGAATTATATTTATAAAAAATAACTATGATATAAAATTAAGTTATTTATGATGTAAATTATTCGTAAAAAAATTTGTTAGAGATGAAATGTTGGGGCCAATTGATGTAAGACTTAATTGAATCTCATTCATAAAATATTCTAAACATAGGTAACTTTCTAATTAATGATCATTAATTCGTGAATTTTTTTTTTTTAAAAACAAACACGACAAATATACAACACTACTATGTGGGGGGGGGGAATGAAGAAGAAAAAAATAGGACTTAATTGCATAACATCTAAAACATAAAATAAAAGAGTCAATTTGTTGGATTTTTGACGTGTATAATATTATTAAGGTTTGAGTGTATATTAAATTGATCTATTAAAGTTAAAATTAATGACTTATTAATATTTAAGATAAGTATAAATAAATATGTGTGACATTATTTTTGTAATCTCTAATTTATGATATGTTAAATTCAAATTATTATAACTAAAGATAAATACGATTATAAAGATAAATACGATTAGTCTCAAATTTGCCCCATAGTTTTTTCTTTCTAATATCTTATTATCCAGAAACTCTAACTTTGGAAAAATATGTGTTGAATTTGGAAAATCCAAACTTCTTTATAAAAATCGTTTTACTATTATGAATTTAGACATGTTTCTGTTATAAAATTTTATTTAATTGATAATTTAATTTGAAGAAAGTTTTATTGATGATGTTTTTATCATCTGTATAGTTTTGTTAAATTAAAATTTATACAACCTTATTGTCTTGGCGTTCCGCATTGCCTTCGTCCTGCACACTACCTATCTTATTCTTATATATAGACATTGATTGATTTTAAACATGGATTCTAATTAAATGAAACAATAAATTATAATGTTTTTTTATTAAAATTTGATTGGTTTAAACTCTTACTTTGAATCAAAGGTCGTTATTATATATATATATATGGAAAAAAGATTGTTGTATTAGAGTACACCTAAGTTGGCTGTGATAGAATTTATTTGCAGCCCTTAGATGATGATCTGACGGCTCAGAGAAAGCCAACTCTATTTTTTGGAAAGCAAACACTATGCATTTCCAACACTTCGTAACTCTGTTTCAATATGAGGTTTTTTTCTCCGCCCCTCGTTAAGTCCGCCGTCATCGGTGGAGCCCTCCTAGGCCTCATCGAGGGCGCCGGCTTCATGCTCAGCGCTTCGTCCCCCCGTCCCTGTCGAGGAGCATTGTGGCAGAGGCTGTCAACGACGCCGGCCGCGATACCTGCCGCCGCCCCCACTGTGCTCGCCTCTGGACCGGTGGCTGAGGCCAAGCTTGGTGATGTGTGTAACACCCCAATTCGATTCACACTCGTGAACCAAACCGGCATGTTACATGCCCCAGTTAGGTTGGCTAACCCGAACCTAACTCGTGCGGATCCAATCTCGGCGTCTTAAGATGATCATCCAGCTTGCTATATGTATGTATGAATACATAAAACCCTAACAGGATACTACATGGATGACGTGCAACTAATTTTCACACCAACATAATTACAATCAAAATTAGTAAAAATTCTAAAACGAAAGGGACAGAATTTTCCCTAAAAATGCAATTAGGGCCACCTTGTCAAAATAATATATATACAAATATATCGGCATGCATTAACAATCACACAGAATCTCAGTCATAACGTATTCATTCTGAAGCTAGGGTCTCAACCCACTACGCTTCCGCTGCTCAACTCTGATCATATTTTGCATTCTGTTATCGTGTCTTAGCATTTCATTCACATCATATCATCATGCTCAAACATTTAATCATGTCATTCACAATATAATAACATAATAATACAATATTAAACATTCAGAAATCTAACATGTGTGTGCATAAGACCTCATTGCTCCTCCCGTCCAAGCTGGCTCCTCCAACTCGTGATTATTGCCTACATATAGTATAAAAACACGTCAGTAACAAGTGTTACTGGTCCGGAAAATAAAATAACTATAACAAACTGGCTATGAGAGCAAACTCTCATATGAAAGAAAACAACATATACTCCACGTGAACACTCTGAAGGGCACTACTGAGGAGCCACTGGGCTGCAAACCCGGTAGCATCCCAAACTTACTGATCTGCTGCTGGTACTATGCCGCTCTCGGCACTTCTTTTTAGTACTTCTCATGAAACTTTATCCTAAGCCCTCTCCTTACCTCCATATTTCTCCTGGCCTTGAGCACGAAAGCCGAGTACTCTCAGGTAGTCGCCTTTAGTACCCTCTGAACCACAAGTTTGGACATGCGTTGTACTAAACAGTACCCGTAAACCTCCACATTCTCCGTGTGTGAGGAACTCAAACGCGGAGTTGTTAGGATCCCTCGGGAATGGAACAGTCCGCTGGCACTAATCCAGAGCCCGCTTTGACTGTCACGGCATCCTCTGCATGGTACGTGCAGTCGATTTCTCCATCTCTCGTCTCACTGAAAACGCGAAAACTACATATATATAGGGCTAGGTAGGGATTTATATAATAGGCCTGAAGGCAACTTGTGGTGGATCTTGTTTCGAAATCATCCTCGAGGGATCTCATCCTCAAGGGGTTATTAATCCGGAAAAACTATTCCGTTAAATGGCCCGAGTTAAGTGGGATCCGATAAAGCACCACTTAACTCGTCCTTTAGGCATTAAAACAAACATACAATAGAAAAAGAGTAAAACAGACGAGTCCTAAACGGACCTAGTAGAAGCTCCAAGCGTGTCATCACGCCTAGGCGGCGAGCTCCTACTCCGTACCTACACATCAAAACTAAATACTAATGCCCGCTAACTAAATGATGCATCAAACTCAACACAATTAAACACGAAATCATCAATCGTCAAATAACCATAAATATGAAAATAACTCTAACTCATCCTATTCATGACAATTTTATTGTATTTTTCCTAAGTTACATTATATACGATTATCATGCTCAATTTACTTACTTCATTAAATCACTTAACCTCCATAAACTATCAATCACATCATGTAACTTATCACTTCATCACTTATCCTCCATTCACTATCAATCACATCATAAATCAATCCTTGCATGATGTGCTAACAATCATCATCAATTTTAAATAATCAAATCGGGAGTATTATACCTCACGTCGTTGGCAATCGGCGACGGCTAGGGTTCCGTCGCGCGTCTCGGAGCTCGAATTCGGCGCTCCTCGGCGTCCGATGTTCGATCGAGTCCAACTGAGTGAGCTCCGCGGAAGATCCGGTGAATTCCAGCGAATTCCAGAAATTCCAATTTTCCGGCGGTTTTCCGGCAGCTACTTGCAGTTTTCCCGGCGGCTTCCGGTGGTTTTCCGGCGACAATCGCCGGCGGCGTCTACTAGCCGGAAAGTGGTCGTGTTGGGTACCCTCGGAACCGGCTCGGCGAGCCCGACTCATCTATGACCTCAGCGTGGCCAATGGAGGCGGTGGCTTGCCGGAAAATGGCAAAACAGAGCCGGCGGTGATGGGTCGTTACATCCGGCCAGCCACGGTGGCGATGGCCTCCGTTCCGGTCGAGGAAGGTTGCTGGAAGGCTGAGGGTGCTGAGACGACCGATCGATTGTGGCGGCGCTGGTCGCCGGCGGCGGAATCTGCGACGGAAGTGCAACGCGGGCGCGGCCTCGCGGCGTGGCTTCCTCGCGTCGCAGCGGTCCAATGGGGGCCAGACCTGGTCGGGGCGGCAGGGTGACGCCGTGGCCGGGTTGGGCAACGTCGATCGGTGGCCAGGTGGCGTCGGCCGTGGCGGCGGTGGCGCGCGAACAGGGGCGGCGCGGGCGAGGGTTTGGGGAAGAAAAGAAGGGTGCATGGGTGTGTGGTGGCAAAGTCGTAAATATTACTTGACTCGTCTCCGACTCGAGTCAAAAATAATATTTAAGTCGTAAATAAATTCCAAAAAATATGGGAAAAATCTCATAAAATCAAACAACACCAAAAAATCATAATGATATGCTCTAGAACTATCAACCCACCCAAAATGCCCATAACGCGTCTTAACGTGGGTAACGGCCTACAACTAATTCTACGATCCATTATATATCAAAATAAATAATAAAAAAAATGAACTGCATACTCTCATATATTCTGATAACTCATTCTTTTCTGCTATGTTCATGATGTTATCATCATATATTTGGGTACACATGACCCTCATGGCTCATACACGAGACTGGCATCGGCTCAATACACGTATTCTGAAACTGACTCGACTCGAAAATAACGGTTGAACCGACTGGTTCTGAATATAAAACCCTAACTCGAATCGTGGGTTTTACAATGTGTGTGGTTGTGCAGGGGAAAATCGGCTGCTGCTGGCTTCGTTGGGGGGCATGATCTCTTGATTGTTGGACTTGGTGCATTGGGCAGCATTGTGGCAGACCAATGGTGAATGGTATATGCTTGATTAATCGACTACATATTCTTGCTTTACAGGAAAAAAATTTAGGTTTTTTTTTCTTTTTAAAAAATGTCACCATCTACTTCCACTTGCAACTAACACTTGATTATGTGATAGTAATGATGTAAAAGTATATTTTGTGTTTGTTTCAGCAGCAATTTCCTGCTTCACATCGTGCTTATGTTGAACGGGCGCTGGCTCGTTGCAAAGGTGATATACTAAAAACTGCTTGTCAAAATCTTGCATCTGGTATAGATTAAGTTATTTAATTTTTAGGTTTTACTGCAGCTATAAATCCTGCATTTGGATCCTTTGACTGATTACTTTCCACCTGAAGTGTTGAAATGTTGTTTTCCTTTCATATTTTTTATGAGCTTTTGTTATTTAATTAGTTTATTTGTTCGTTGTAATAATGTGTTGTTTTTAAAGCAGATGTCAGCATTATTGTTTTTGGTTGTTATTAATCAATTAGACATTCTATGTTATTATTCAATTAGACATTCTAGGTTTAATCTGAAAGAGCTTTTATTTCTTATATGTAAATTAAAACTAATTTAAGAGGTAAATTTCACTATTTGGTAAATAAAGGTTTTGTTTGATTCTTATGCTTCCATTTTTGAACATTATGGGGCCTCAGTTTGAATTTTGTCTTTAATTGCAAGCTTTAGAGTATGGGTATGATTGGACAATTTGTTGGAAAAAGATTGTTTATGAGCTTATATGTGAAATGTTGTCTTGGAAATTCAGTAGGTAGGACCCTTTGCACTAGCTGACGCTTTGTTTGCTGTGTGGGAACATTGTTTTCATTAGTAGGTAGGACTCTTTGCTTTATTTTCATCAGCATCTCTGAAATTTTGCGAGTACGGTATATTTTCATTTAGATAATAACCAAAGCTTCTAATGATGGAACATTGTTTACACGAAATTGGTATGTTGAGCCTCTCTTACCATTGCCAGCCGTCAAGTCTGCGTATGTTATCTCCTTTGTTGACCTGCTCTTTTTCTTTGGAGTATTTGTCCTGTTGTTTCACATATGCATAATGCATTTAAATGAAACTTGCTTATGACTTGAAATGTGAAATAATATGCAGTAACAACCTTGCATTTGTTTCTTCTAACAACTTAAGCTTGTAGGAGACTTGCTTTTTCAGTATATTCTTGACGATTTCCCTTGTCTTTGGCAAGGTTGCTCGGCTAGTGAGGAACCCCCATTGGATCTGTTTCTCCTTTCTGAAGAGCTGGAAGGTGACCAAATGAATCAGCTGCAATGGGACCAAGGAAAGAGCTGCAAGGTGACCAAATGAATCAGATCTGCAAAGGAACCCCCATTGCATCTATTTGTTGATCATAAATGTTGGTTTTCCTCCTAGCTGTACTGCTGAAGAAGATACAATATTGTTTGTAGTTAGGCCTAATCTTTTATCTATTTCTATTTTTGTTGTGGTAAGATTGTAGTGTACTAAATCAGAACTCGCTCTTGTGCTAGCATAAATTACAGATGGAACTGAGAGACCTTCAAGCAGTTGATAAAAAAGTCTATGTTGCAATTAAGTTGTCTTGAACTAATGATTGGTATCGCCAGTTTATATTTTTCAATGAATTTAACTATTGTGGATCTTTAGCTCAAAATTGGCAGAGCACTCACTCGAATCCATCAAGATCCTACTAAGTGAATATTTAATAAAAATTTGCGATGTTGTAATTATGTAAATAAACAAAAATATATCAAACAGCATGCCCGCAATCCACAAACTTTGAGACTTTGGCAATAGGTTAGGACAACAAAAATATATCATTAGGACAACAAAAATATATCATTGCCACTGACATAAGTTGGGCAGGGGTAATTTTGTAATAAAAACTTTACTCGCTCCCGATACGAGTCAATATTATGAAATAAATCCCAAAAAATATTAAAAAATAAATTAAAATACCATAAGTTTTTATTACAAAATTATTTTATTTTATGGTATTTGAGAGTGGTAGTTTTGTAATAAAAATTTGACTCGGTCCCGACTCGAGTCAATATTACAAAATAAATCGCAAAAAACATAAAAAAATACAGAAAAATATCATAACACAAAATAATCAAATTTTAATGGATTATTTTATTTTATGTTATTTTACCCTATTTTGTTCATAATTTTCGAGAGTAGTAGTTTTGTAATAATAATTTGACTTGATCCCGACTCGAGTTAATATTACAAAATAAATCCCAAAAAATATTTAAAAAATACAAGAAAATATCATAACACAAAATAATTAAATTCTAATAGATTATTTTATTTTATGGTATTTTACCCTATTTTGTTCATATTTTTTGAGAGGGGTAATTTTGTAATAAAAACTTTACTCACTCCTGATTCGAGTCAATATTACAAAATAAATCCCAAAAATATTAAAAAATAAATTAAAATACCATAAGTTTTTATTACGAAATTATTTCATTTTATGGTATTTACTATATTTTTTAATATTTTTTAATTTATTTTATAATATTGACTTGAGTCGGCAACGAATAAACTTTTTATTACAAAACTACCCCTCCCATTTCGTTCTCCCCTGCTCTGTCACGCAATCAGTCTCTTTTCGCCCCTGTTTTGCCGCCCGACATCAGCCTGTGCCGTCGCCGCCTCGCCATCGCCTCCATTCCTTCCCCTTGTCCCTGCCGTTTTCGTTCCCCGGCCACCAGCTCCGGCCATCAACCGCCCTCACGACTTGTTCGGATTGGCCACCCTCACGACAACCGCCTCGGCAAATTCGTGATCAACGGATGACTACAGCTACAGGCTGGCGTAGGCGACGGCTTTGCGGACATCAGCGATGGAATCGACGAAGGAAAAATGTGAACTTGGCAGGGCGTCGTAGTAGGCAGAGCAGGGGCGATGTCGGGCATCGCGATTGGCAGAGCAGGGGTAGTCCCAGACGTCGCGGCTAGCATGAACACCAACCTCGACGGGGACGAGCGGGACAAAGCACTGGAACATGATGTCGGCGCCCTTAATGAAGCCGACGAAGACTCCGCTCGCAATGGCAGACTTGCCGGTGGACGTTGGAAAGGAGAAAGGGATGGTGGGGAGGAGAAACCGTTTTTTTGTTGAGATTGAATTTGAGCCGTCGGATCATCATCTAAGGGCTGTAAATAAATTCTATATATATATATATTATAATAATAATTATAATAATAATAATAAAGAGTATATTTGATATGATCTTTTTTATACTTTTATTGTATTTTTAATTAGCTAAAATTTTATATTTTGCGTCAAAGTCTAATTATTAATTCTCTTTTTATTAATAAGATTAGATATATAGTTCACATTTATACAATTAAAATATATATTATGGCGTACCTCTCCCTCCAATTCATCGAAGGAGTTGCAAAGCGCACAATCTGCTTTCTCCAAATTGGCTTACTGCACCAGTACAAAGTCCAGCGCCGCCGGATAACTATCCGGCAAGTATATGAACGACGGCAGTTCGGCCCGGTAGCCCTGGCAAGCAGATACTACTCTTGAGTTCCAATGGAACAACCAAGTCCTCCTTATACACAGCATGGTAAATAGCATTCACTGTACAGGACTGTCTAAAGAAAGCAGCAGCATAAACACCAACTTCTTTTGCAACATCAAGGGCCCATGAGAAAAATGCATCATATACAATACAATCAACTGGGTTTTCAGAACCTTGAAGCCTTTGAAAGAGATTGAGCAGAGATTCTGATCCTGCTGACTTGAACTTGTCAATATAGTCCGCGAAGGTGCTTCCGGCTTCTTCCTTCCAACCTTGATCATTGCCATCAGTGATCTTCTCCATCTTGATGGAGCCTGTTTGAGCTTCCATGGAGTTGTTCATGAAGTACATGGTGGTGACAAGAGAGACCTCGAGGCCCTTCGGGAGGAGGCGTTTGGCGAATTGGAGCATTGGGTTTATGTGGCGTTGAGAAGGGGAGGGTAAAATGAGAACATGGGTTTTCTTCTCAGCACCCGTTGCACCTTCAATGGCTAGCTTGCATACAATGAAGGGTAGAGATCAGTATTTATATATGTAGATAAAGAAACTTCGTATGACCTTTTGTTGTCTTAAACAGTGTAATTGGACTATAAAAATGATAGTCAGCTCTTAATATTATACGTATCTCCTTTTTTTTCTTCTAAAAAAAAAAGCTTACTAGTCACAAGAGAAGGAAAGACAACATACATGTTCATGTTTCGTTCAGATGGTTATCTTGATTGTACAATGAGTGACTCAGATTTGGCTGGCAGTTTTGGTGGCATTTGATACCAAATTTCCGAATCCGGACAGCTATCCATCTTCTCCAAGAGTAACTGTCGGTCACAAACACTAGAAATCAAAGCTTTTCCTTCACACAAAATAAAAAAGAATCCAACTTTTCTGTGAACAGAAAGGATCAAGAACTGCATTTCCAATGTCTACCAAATTCTTTTGTACATGACATTATTGCCTACGTACAAAGCAATTGCACCCATTAAATTTCTGTTGTCATGGTAGGCTCCGTTTTCGCTCTTTCCGGAGTTCAAGTTTTGCTTAAAATTTGTAGATTGTGCTTTAGCTTGTGTGGTTTCGTCATGATTTTTTGGGCATTCGACTTCACCCCCTGTAAATTACTACACTTATAAATGACTCAAGTCCAGCAGACATTTTAATACAATGTTCGCATCGGATGATTACATTTTTAAGTAGACACAAAAATCCTCCCAACTCTTCATTAACAAAATGCAAATGCTTTACAAATGTGCCATGAAGAATACCAGTTACGAAAATGATTTACAAGTAACATGAACGGGTGCACAAATAAATAAATAAAAACACAAACAAATCAAGTAAAATATTAATAAGATGTGATATTTTTACTGTTAAACCCGTATCTGTCCACACAGAATACCTCCCACTGTGCGGTCATCAGAAGCCTAAACATTGATGTAGGAGAGAAACTACGGCAGTACCCATATTTGTGAGGGGCCATCCCCAACCCTCCGAAAGCAGCACTGGCACACATATTAGAAGAAACCACGGCAGTACCCATACGTAATGAGAGCTAGATAATCACAAAATGAAAGGAACTGGTGCCTAACACAAAAATCCCATCAAATTCTGAAGGAATGATGTTATAGTTGGCTCAAAGCAAGGCCAAAACAAGTCGTGCCTTCAAAATTCCAATGGTATTTGCAACTTCAAAATTTTACAAAGTTGCCTTAAAAAATAAGAAAGCAATGAAAACAGCTAGGCTGATGCCTAATCATCCTCTGTCGAACATGGTAGCAAAAA
Source organism: Piper betle (assembly GCA_033002965.1). NCBI lineage: Eukaryota > Viridiplantae > Streptophyta > Magnoliopsida > Piperales > Piperaceae > Piper > Piper betle. Next base: position 24,831 of record JAURVB010014602.1, on the reverse strand, counting down.
TATATTACCCAATTTTACTAAATAGAAAGGTGTAAGGCTGAAGTAAACCTGCAATAGAAAAGTAATCTTCGTCAAATAATAAATGTTTACCATAATAACTATTAAGCTCGTCAATTTTAGTGGCATGAAGTATCCCTCTCTAGATCTTAAGTGTCACCTACTGCGAGATTTTCTCAAGAAATATAAGGTGTAAACATTTCACAACCAGAAGAGTTGCTATATCATGAAATTCTTTAGATCTTCCCAGCCTTATTAAGGTTGCTACTTAATTTAAAGCACAAGAACATGCTCCATTCTTTGATTACAGCAAAAAGTAAAAAGCTGTGCAGAAGCAAGCTACATTCCATCAATTTCATTCTTTTTTAAGGAAAGCCCATCACCAAAAGCTAAAATTAAAAATCACATGCAGCAACACATACCTTGAGAATAGAACAAGGGATAGTCAGACATCACAGACTTACGAACCTATGATGGTTGATACTTTTGGAACTCATATTTATCGGGAATGTAACTCTCTGCATATTCATGCTAAACATCACGAATTAGCAGTTGTAGCAATATGTGATCATAAGGACTCAAGGATATACATTATGAGACAGGTTGCTCCATGTTTGTCAAAAGTCATGGAACATAAAACTACAAGTTTATTTACCTGATCCACTTAAGAAAACATGCAGATTAAAAAAATAGCAAACAAGTATAAAATTACAATAACAGAGTTTTGAGTATTATTCGGGCAGAGGTGAGTGAAACATGACAATTTTAGATCTCATCACAGACCCTTACCCCAGATCCACAAATCACAGCAATTAAGTAACTTTAGTTAACTACCAACAGAACTACTACAAGCTTATTGACCGGATCTACTTTAAGAACGCATGCAGATTAGAGGAATAAAAAACCAGTAAAACTTCAGTAACAGAATTATGATATTTATATGGAGCTGTGTCAGCTGACCAACAGTATTTGATCTGATTACAGACCATCGTCATAACCTATCTTTGACACTCTAATCAGAGCATTTAAATAATAATAATTAACAAAAAAACAGGAACTACAATATGTCAAAACCCTAAAATTGCACACTTACTTACCTGACTTACATAAGAATACACTCAGATGAGATGAATTGAAGACAAGTAAAACTTTATTAACAGGTGAATATTCATAAAAGCTGACTCAACAGTATCAGATCAGATTAGAGATCTTAACCCTGGCTTTTGACCCACAAATCAGAGCAATTAACTATGCTAAATAACTACCAGCATGCTAATCAGCTACCAACAGAAATACTAACTAGTACAAAGACTCCAAATTCTAAACCCTAGACTCTAAAGCTACAAAATTATTTACCTTAGCTACATAAGAATGCGAGCAGATTAGAGGAACAAAAGTCAGCCAAGCTAACAGGGCTCCGAGTATTCATGCATAAGACGACCAGATAGCATCCGATCTGACTACAGGCCCTAATCTCAAAACACACTAATTGAAGCATTTAACTGACACTAATTAACTACCACCAGAATTACTTCAAGCCTAAACTCTAAGCCCCAAAATACAATCTCATTTACCTTGATTGTGTCAGAATGCATGCAGATGATAATAATAAAAAATCAGTAAATTGCAAAAACAGGGTGGCTCTCATTAGTTTCACTAAGATGAATACAGACCATAATCCGAGCCTTGGCTCACTAAGTCAGAGCATCTAAGTTTTAAATAATGTTTAAAACCAACAGAATTACAACGACCAACTAAAACGATAGAGAGGACTCACACCAGATACTTAACACCTACTGTGTATTACGACCTAGCAAAAATATTACTGTAAATTTCATAGCATTATAAGGCGACATGGTTTCGCCTAGAACATACTGTAGAATAATGCACATCATATGATATCACAAGCTTGATAGGAGTGCTGGATTTTGGACATCAACGTACATACACACACACACATATATAACCCATTAGAAATGGATAGATCTGGGCAGTCTAAAACGTCAGGCAATCCAATCTATCTCTCTCTATATATAACACCAACAAGCCCCAATCACCAGCTAGTTATCCGAATCTAAAATTACATTTACAGTGAAAAGAAAAATAAAAAACATGATAATTCTACTCCATGATCAAACCAAACAAATACAGTTTGATAGAAGCGCGTACCTTCTCAACGACGCATAGAAGATTATATCAACACAGCCCACCCTTCCTCCTCCGATAGCAAACCGCATCCCCAGCTCACAACCCACCGCCGTCTCGTCCAACGGAGGCAACAAGGTCGGCGGCGACGGCGGCAGCAGAGTGAGCGGGGGCGAGGGAGGGGAATCATTCCGAATGGCAAGGACTTAGATCCATCAATGGGCTTTGATGTTGGCCCATTAAGGGTGGAGATAGTGCGGCCTAGGGCCCCACTCGAAAATCCTCTCCTATGATAATCACTTTTTTAATGATGATTCAATATTTAATCAAGTAGGGATGTTAATTGAACAAGGAAGACTAGTTTGAAAATCAACTAATTATGGGTTTGTTCTAACGCAACTTAATTTCAAATAAGTCATTTGGACCCTTTGAGTCGAAATTAGATTCTTACGTTTGAGCTCGATTAGAACTAGAAGTTAGTATTTTAAGTATATATATTAATAATACAAAACCACGTCCTTTATAACACAACTCACTAAAGGAGAGGGAGGGGAACAATCTGAAATTCTCGGCTACATGAATAAATCGATTAGTGGTCTTCCGTGTAGTGTAAGGCCATTAAGGGTTTGAGTGGGGAATGAGTGTGAAGCACGCTCTGATAGTGCACCTCATACATGTTTAGAGGGAGGTTGATATGGGGCCTCCTTGTGTCACTCAAAAAGATTAGATGCTCCTCTGATCATATTAAGGTTGGTCGCTTTGACCTTCTACTAAGTAGGGTTGTAGCTACTAAGCAGTATTACTTAAGGTTGTTGATCAGGCGAACAAGCTGATCCCACCTAAAACTAGTTTGGAGTTGGCACAATTTAGGTGTCAACGAATCATTGATCCACCGATAAGAGTTGAACCCTAATTGTTATTCTTGTGTTCGAGCTCGGCACGAGTTCCAACTATGTGCATACACAACTTATTTGTTAGATGAACTGAGAGGCATCTAGGCCGTGTAATTTGCTTTGTGACCCAATGGTTATTAACTCATTATGATCAAGCCAATGAAAACAGCAGACTGCGTAATGAACAGAAAATTGTCCAACGAAGATATAAGTACAAAAGAATATCATCAGCATTTCAATCACAACAAACAAGGTCTAACACTACAATCATTGTGCTCTATATGCTACACGATTTCGAGAGATGCAAACAAATTAGTTCGATTTGGGAAACAAGATTCCCACAGATAAAACATGCTAAGAGCAGAGGTAACAGAGAACACAGTTTTGTTCAAGGCTCGAAATCATCCACCAACTGAAAGCACCATGGGAAAATGGAGGACCACCTTCCTCATCCAACCGAGGCACTTGAACAAGCTTAAATGTCTTATGCTTTAGCCAACAGGTAGTTTTCCAACTCCATTTCATGTCCCGGCCCTTCTCAAAAATCAACTATTCCAATGTCCAGGAAAGCAAGGATTCTGTAAAACCAACTTCTTCCATGCCCAAAAAATTGACCCACTTTGAAAAGGTTAGCTACTTTCTCTCACACAATTCCCAGGGAAAAGATATCTGTACATGTCAGCATTATCCAGTAGATATGCTGGCAAATGCACAGCAGAATATGAACTGGGAATTGGCCCCAGCTTTCCAATAATCTCCTTGAAAGTATATTCTTCTGGCAACATGTCATACAGATCAGCTCCTCGGCAGATCACATCCTGTATATGTGATCGTTTGAGGTAACGAGAAAATCTCACCCGATCAACATGGCTATAAGCTTTCATTTTAAATACGAACTCACTTATTTGTCTGAAGCAAAAACTACAGTGCCATCCCGAATCAGCCAACAGGAGATCTGTCTGGCGATAGTGGGCATACCTTGTTTTACCAGTCTGATACCTATGAACTGAGGCTCTCCAACTCTTATAGTCAAGTAGAAACTCAAAAGAGTATAAATAGTTTCTAAGCTGAAGATGAAGAATTGGAGGAATGTCATCGCACCATCTAAGAAGATTAATTGTGTGCGCACTTGGGATCTCATCGACATCCGACATGATCAATAAGTCATCATCAGCTATGCCTGCTATTCTAATAAGTTGGTCCAGTGCCACTCTTTGATATGCCTCCTCCACAAATGGATTCTCCCCGTTCACAAACCTTCCACCGATCACTCCATATGTCAGCCTAGACTCCACAAATGTAAACTGACCTCGGTTGCTTGCAAACACCAATGGTTTCACTAACCCAGTAAAAGTTGAATTTGACTCCAATAGAACAAACTCGCTGATGTATGGATACAGTTCTTTCCACCTAATAGTGAGCATGTCCACTTCATTGTTGAAAACAACAGCATCAAAAACCTTCCTTGGACTTTCTCGCACTCTCCATCCATGTAGCTTGCACAAGTTCTCCATGGAAGCATTTTCATGGTAGTAATAGGGAATCATATGAAAAGGTTTTGGTGGAGACTCCCATATTGGCCGGAGGAAATAGGTTATCTTCTGCCCATGTAAATAGATAACTAGTATACACGTAGGTATTGTAGTAAATAAAAATATGAACGCCCTCAGATCAAATCCTTGAAGCATACATCTCAATCTTGATATGGTCCGTTTACCCTGCTGAAAGAACAACGTTTTCTACAATTAACTGTTGTACTAAGCCAACAATTAATAATCCAAATTTTTCAAGACAAGATACATCTTTGGAAAAGTCTGAAGCAATAGATCAAGCGAGACAAACCAATAAATAATTTAAGTCCAGTCTTGCAAAAAACTCTATGACTACTTTGATATAAAAAACATTTTGTTATGTAAATGAATGTATATTTCCTAAGGAAAAAAAAAGAGATCAATTGGCACAAACCATGATATAATTTATGTCTAAGCTTGCACACTCTATATGACTACTTCGGCTGAAATCAACAACACTTATATAATACACATAACAAAATGTCAAAATTCTGAGTTACAAAAATAAAACAAAATATTGACACGAAGTAACCAGAATTATAGTTGTCAAAGTCAGAGAAACATGCCCAATTCAAGCAACAAGTCTAATTGCATGTACATGACCATGAACTCATAGTGACACATAATCATGACCTCATCATCAATTACAACAGCAATGAGACAAGAAAAGTTCCCAAGCTTAAGACGGAACTCACAAGCCCGAAATTTTCATCAGCAAAACGCAAAAAAAAATTAAAGAAAAAAAAGGAGCTAAAATCTCCAAGTGATCATTTACAGGAGCATTTATTTCCAAGTAATCGATGCCTAGAACATTCAAACAAAATAAATCTCCCTACTACTCAAAGATGAACCTGACAAGCACCAAATTTTACACTGACAAAAAAAATGAGCTCAAAAAAGCAGAAACAAAACACACAAACCACATCAAAAGCTACCTGCCCACAAACATCTTCGCAGATATCATCCGTCTTCTTGGAGCAGTAGTGCCCATCCCCACCACACTCCGGCATGGCGAAGCCAGGAGAAAAAAAATTAACTCCGAAAACGACGAAAGGCAGCAGCTTTCGCCGGCGCCGTAGCAGCAGAGGGGTGATAAAGAGGCGAGCGGGGGAACCGGCCAAAAGGGGCGGCCGGGAAGCCGAGGAGGAGGTGGATAGAACAATGGTGGGAGGGGACGTCGATTCCATTCCACAACAAGAGACGACGGGGGGGGAGGGTTAAAAAAAGTCCGCCTTATTTTTATCCCATTTATTTTCAAAAGCAGCTTCTTAATTGTCATTTTATTTTTTTTCTTTTTTGTCAAACACGCATGCTTAGCAAATAATTAGATTAAATTGTTTCATTTTCAATTTCCCCTTCTATTCCATTTCATTATTACAACCAAAACTGAAATAATGATTGTAAATGGCACAGGTTACAATGTTAATAAGTGGTGGATTAAGCGATTTTTAAGTGTGTCTCATCAAATAATTAATGATCATAAATATTATAGGGAAGCTTGAATAGTAAAACCGTGCATTTTTCATGTTCTCGGAGGTGTATGTATAAAGATTATTTAGTATTAACAAAAGTTCAATTTAATTAGTCACTTAGATCACAATGGTCTGTTTTTTTTAAAAATTAACTAAATTATCTTTATTGTATGAGCATCTTTATGTAATCTAACAGTTATAGACATACAAGTACAAGTTTGAGCCGATACTAATAGCTTTTATAAATAAATAAAAACATTCTTTTCTTAGTTTTCGATTTGGCCTTCTCAAGGTTAAATGCATAAATACAAGGAGGTCATGACCTCCTCACAAACATATTTATGATCTCCTATGATTTGATTTTACTTGAGATTGAAAACTACTCTTATATGTAAAATTTTCAAAATTACTCCATCATTTGATACCGGAAAGATGATCCGATATATTAACAACAAATAATTATTGAATTTCAATTTAGAGTTAACTATTTTGAAAAAAATATGCGATGGTCTTCATCCTGTTTAATTATTGAAGTAACAGTAATCTTGCTTAATTACTGGCTCGTAAATTCTAATCTCTACCATCTAATACTCTAACGAGTTTGACCCAATATTATAAGTTGGAGTCAAGTCAAATGTATAAAATATTACAAGTTAGAATCTAGTCAAATGTATAACGTGGTTTTATTCCCGGTTAAAGTCACGTTGGAGACTTCCACATTCCACAACTTATAATTTATATTAATGGCCAATTAAGGGTCCCACTTCCCCCATCTAAACCAACTTACATTTATGTATTTCTATTTAGTCTATGAAACCGAATAGAATCACTGAACACATGCCATGGACTTGAATAGAGTTTGGAGAACATGCTCATACCTAGCCTCCTAATAATATATACGCGACATATAAGTAACAACGACAATTATATTATGACTATGCTTTGGGAGGGAGGGAGGGGGGAGGAAAGGGGGCGGGTGGAAGCAAAGAGTAAGGAATTATGTGCAGCATTGTTAGACGTAAAAGGTAGAATGTAGCCATGAACCTCCTAGCTTTCAAGCTTAAAAACGTATAGCAACGTATGGTCCATGGGCATATAGCGTTCACAAGTTGTTATGTGGTTGTATTTGAAGTTGAGAATTGGACAAGCGTCGTGGGCATGTAGACCATTCAAATCATTTAAAATAAGAAAAAAATCTTGAAACAAGTACAGCTTTGGTGGACCACTTATTTAGTGGACCCACCGTCCCTGTTCGAAGTCAGCCAAGTCAAGGGTATCATATTACAGGCCTTTCCGTGGTACATTAAAAAATTGGAAGACTATTTTTCAATGTTAATAAATTAGAAGACTTTGAGCCTTCAAATTTATTTTTATTTTTATTTTTATATTTTAAAAAAAGTCATTGTATGCATTCATATATAGGACCTGTCCCATAATATGATAGAACCTTAGCAAGTCTTCCCAGCCATATGGAAATTAATCAAATATTATCATTCTTAGGGGGGACAAATTTTCAATATAAGACTTGTGCTTAGAGCGTGTACTTGAAAATCATTCTTGTCAACTAGCTACCTTAATTTGATATTCATATCATAGTAATGAAAAATACTATGGTGAGGATGTCAAGTCATTCACTATTCGGCCCCCAATTAATCTTATTAAATTCGTGTAACTTAGCATGTAGAAAATTAATGCCAATGAGTACAATTCTAAATGTTTCATGGCCCAAAATGCTTAAGCTATTAATTAAGGAACCATTTGGCATGTATTAATTTAATATATCTAAATTGATAGTCAGTTTTATTGTTGAATACCCTTTCTTAAACAATCTTTTTACAAGGGAAAAATGAGATTGAATTGTAGGATGCATACAAATAAAATATATACACTACCGAGATGGTGAGTTGATAGAGTTTTGTACGTGGAAATGCATGAAGTCAGTAGCTAGGAGGATGTATATATATATATGCAACTAAATGCTCTCAATTACAGTGTAAACCAAGCATTCAGCCTTATGCTTGAAAAAAAAAGGAAGAAGAAGAATCTTAGAACAACCAAGTTTGATAAAAACTAAGCTCAAAATCAGTTCCTCTCCTATTTGTCATCATACTGTTATCATCAGCATCAATGGTTACCTGATAATTCATATTTCTTCTTTATATTTTAGAAAAAAAAGGTAAGATATTTTATAGCCCTCCAACATTATTGACGATCAGAGCAAACAATCTGTTTATGCCTTTATCGAGTGTCCTTGTGCTATCTGTTCACCCCAAGTATGTTATCTATTGAAAGCTTTTTCCAACCTTAGCCTTACTTGTTGCAGATTATCAATGTTTTAAGCTTCTACCCTTCACTTAGTTTATCATGTATGCAGTATGAACATCACCGTATATACATATGGCTTTACTACAGGTGTTTTCATGTGGTTTCACCACCTGCACAAAAATTTTCAAATGTCTCAAAGATTATTAGACCCTTCATTTTCACTGCTCTTTCATTCAATTTATCAGTGCATTGAACATCCAACTCCATTATAAACCACTTTTGCAGATGAAAAATTTTCCTTCAATCTTCAAATCTTAATTTGGAATGTAAAATATCATTTTCTCTGGGCATTCAATGCCCGTTCCAAGAATATTAAAAAATAAGCTAAAGATATAAACGAAGAGCTCTTTGTTCTTCGGCCTTACATTAGAATGAATTTTCAATTTGCTGGGCAAATGGCTATAGAGAAAAGAGAATAAAATTTGAAGAGATCTCTTTCACCAACTGAATTGTTCTAGGACGATTACATTTCGCAGGAAAATACCTTTCATTTATTTTACAATGGCGACCATCGTTTATTTATATTTAAGATTGCTCAAGCAGATTCTCCAAATACAAGTTTAGGATATATCTTCCTGTTGACTGCACATCAAGCCTCTTTTCGCTTGGCTCATATCTTCCTTTTCGAAGTTGATACCGATGAATTACAGCTGAAATGGTGTATGCTTGGCCTTCTATGGTCACACTTTCTCCACACTGCATGTTCTGATGGCAAATGCACGTAATGGCAGAAATAAATAAAATTATTTTCAAACTTCATACTTACCAGAGTATATATCCTATCCTCTAATACATAAGACATACAACCCTATCTTCTTTTGAAGTCAAATATAATTTTCAATTGATATTATGATGCATTTCAGTTTCCAACATGCATCCGACAATCTTTTTACTTTTTTCCAACATGCTAACAATTATTATGTCTCTTCTTGTTTCCTCTGTTCCAACAAATATGAATATAGCATAAGACCTCACTAGTAACATCTAATAAAAGTCATAGAACCTAAAACTATGCGATCAGTACTACTTACAGAGGGGAAACAACGAATACCAAGGTTCTTGGGTGGGGGAGTGATCTCAATGACCTTGTAAGGATGCTCATCTCGATTCTTCTCTTTCCTTCTACAAAATATTCGAAACCCACCTAATGACTACAAGCAGAGTCACCAGGCATTAATTTATTAGTATCAGAAGTAAGGAGAGAAGAAGAAGGCAATGAAGTGGGCAGATACATTATACATACCTTCCGATATGTGCCCAAGTTGGCAGCCATGGCCGCCATCGATTACCTTCTTCCCTGCCTTCTTCTCCCTGTGATTGAGCTAGACCAACAGATTTACAATTCTGAAACGTGTAGAGACGATATTAGCCTTATGTTTTGCCAAATGACAAATAAGCTCGCCTGTCAAAGATGCTTTCTTGAAGGTAGAGGATACATTTGACATTGAAGAAAAAGAGGACACCAAATATGACAAAGTAAGAATGCCCATGAAAGGCTAGAAAAGCCAACAACTATAGAAAGGGGAATCTAGCGGCTTAGATTGCATGGTCAAGCTAGATATTCTTCACGCCTCCTTCAATTTTTTATTGGATGTGCCACTTTTAAGTATGCCATTTAAGCATAAATAATTTAAGGAGTTTTTTTCCACCGGAAGAAAAGGCGCGTAGACCTCCAAAATTAGGAAGGCAAAATAATACAGAAGCATCACAACAGAAAATTAGAAGGAAAAACGGTCTCTCATCCAAGTTGAAATAAACGCCATTATACAATTTATTGACCATTTTTTCCAAGTACTCCTTAAAACCCAGTTAAGAACGAAAAAATAATCCACTTTATTTACCATTATTGCCCACTATCCTTACTAACATCCCATCATCGTGGTGTTACGAAAAAGTTTAGTCTTGTGCAGTTTTCTTTTCTCAAAGAAATCTTGTGTAATTGTTCGCATCCTGAAATCTCATATAGGCTAGTTAACCATATAGATTTTGTGGCATCGTACAAATACTCTATAATAAAATAGATGGCAGAAAAATCCACCCACCAATGGCTGAAATTTGCATTGATTGGCCATAGAGTCTGATACCTAGAGATCGAATCGAATTTAGACAGCCATATCAAAAAGGAGCATCAAGGAGTTTGAATCTTAGTAAATGTCCAAATCTAAAATCCCAGTCATAACTCGCACATAAGAACTCACGCAAGGATTTAGCAGCTGCCCCAGAAACAAGCAAGAGTGACATCTATTTTGTGAAGAAAGAGTTTCACCTGCTTATAAACGTTAATTTTTTGGTTGGCGGCATTCCATTTAAAAAGGACTTGTTCTTGATGTCAAATGAATATTGGTGAGAACCCATATGACAGAAAGGGCGAAAATAAATCAGATAAAGATGAACTACAGAGACAGAGAAAATTTTTCACCAATGATTCATGAGTACAAATGATTTTGTTTTACAGTAAGATGAAAGATATTTCAATGTCAAAGTCACAGAGCCATGAATAATTTAAACTATAGGTGATGGAAAATGTATGAGACTACCCTTGTGCTTCCTCAGTCATTGCTTTTCTAGAGGCTCGTAGTTTTTCTTTGAATCTCTTACTCTCTTCAAAGTTCGCTTTCCGTTTCATAGCTTTCTGTTGACAAGCAAATCGAGTTAGAAATTTTGTCAATACAGAAATTTTCAACTTTCATGTTAGCTAGGAACTCAAACAAATGAAAATATGAAAAATGATAATTAAGTTTGCAATCATAGAAAATCATACCACTTATCACCTCTCAATACTTATTATCTAAACCTTGTCTCCTATCTACATAATTAGGTCTGGATTCTTACTCCTAATTATGTACCCAAAGAATGCATACTCCCATTTGAGTTTGAACAGTAAAGGCCCCTACTACAAGAGACAATTAAGGTCATCAAAAAACCAAAACAAACACTCACTTCTTGGCGGAAGCATCTATCAAGCTGTAGCTTGAGATCAGTACATTTACCAAAAAACTTGGCAATTGGGTGATCGGTGTGACATTTTTGAAATTGTTCAATTATCTGGCAAAACAAAGTAGATCATTTTAAAACAAAGCTTAACTATCCTGAAAGAGAAGGAAAATATATGTAAAGTGATGCTGATCCATTTAATTATGTATAATTATTTTTTGTGCATCATAAAAGAAGATCACATCATGCTGGAATGCTTTAGAAGGTTGAACAAGTAGCAGACAATCAGTTGATGAGTGGAAGCCTAAGTGAAAAAAAAGGGCTGAAAATATAAAATTACAAGCAAAAGTGCACCATCCAACACAAAGATGCAAAAGACACTATTAACGGTTACTAATCCATCATCTCACAGTGGAAAATGCTTTTGTTGGGTGATAGAACGACCTTTAAAAAAATGAAAACAAGGAGGAAGCAGAAATACATACATCTGCACACATTGGGTGCCTGTGTAAAGTCAATGGAGGGTGCATATCTACCAGATAACTTAATCTGCAATACATTTACAGCCAGTCATTAGACAACATCATCAAGAACAGTTGTAAGTAAACACTGATTATGCTCACAGTCAATTTAGAAAAGCAAAAATCAGAAGAAGCATATAAGATGGAAGCGTTTTTGATTTGTTGGTACTTCCCAAAAATTGTTCAAATGGACATTTATGCAGTCAATTTCTCAAGCATTACTAAGATAAGGAATAAAATAGGGCTTAAAAAATATCAACTGGAACTACTTCAACAGCATAATCGCTCCTTAGTTCTATCACAATATTCATGAAACCATCTACATCCAAGGGATAGCTTCAACATATTCTGAATCCTATGCACTTCTTCCTAGCAAACTAACAAAAATTATGCAGGTTTTCAGCATATCTGAATGATTCAATGAGCAACTTCAGCGACACCAACAAGAGTTTGGCAGTTGAAAAGGAAAGGCTAATTTAAAATTGTAAGAAGCAAGAAATATGGAAAATAAAAATATACAGAACAGTAAAATGTTGATTACATGTTCATAGAAAGATTAGCAATTAGCAAACAATCCATAGCATGATCCACCTCAGCTCAATATGATTGTTGATATTGTACCCAGTGCAGTAACAAATTCCAAACAGTTCGGAGCACAGGCAATTCTTCCTACATTCTATGTGACAACTACCTTACACCCCTCCACAGATCAAGTTTCCATGAAAAAAAAACACAGGCTTTCTCCAAAAAATGCAATGCCAATTCTTAGGGATCTAGGATATATGAATGTGACCGCTTCTTCCATGTAATAGACTCACAATCTTTTCTTCACTGTATTATATGTAGGGCTGTGCAAATGGTTGGTTGGTCAGGTTAAAAACCGAACCGAACCAAAAACCAAACTACCCGAAGTAACCGATTAACATAACCAAACTCCACCCGAACTAACCAATTAGCTTTTTTTGGTTAATATTTATTGTTTATTTTTTTTTTAAAAATCTATGTAGTTGTCTGGTTTCGCGAATGGTTAAAGGGGATTGAATGTAATTTTTTGCCTCATAATTCATAAGCATGAAGTACAACCATAAAATATACAATTGCATTTGGAAAAATCAATTACAAGTAAACAACCAAGTGCAATAAAACTGAGAAAATCAATCACCTAGCAAAAGGGAATTGAAGCAAGAAGGACTATGGCAAGCCAGCAATCACTTAGCTGTCTACCACCGCCGTGCGAGTAAAAGTATGGTGGTATCCGACTACTGTAAAAAAGTTACCACGTTTATGTAAAAAACAAAAAACAGCACAACAACCCATGTCAAGCCATACAAATTAAAAAAATAAAAATAAAATAAAACAAGAGAACAACCCATTTCAATTACCACAAAAAATGCAACTCATAAAAAATCCCATCTTTATCAACCCCAACAATATTTTTCCAAATCCAATCTTTATTCCACCTCCCAAAAACCCAAATCCCTAAATAGAAAAGCATGCAACCGGCCGTAGAGGAAGAAGTGGCCGAAGGCAGACGACATCACAAACTCACACCATCACATATCGCGGTTTCCACGAAGAAGAAGAAGAAAGTGAGTAGGGCTTCCAGCATCCCTCCTCCCCGCCGCCGACGAAAGGCGAAGATGTATTGCCGGGAGCCGATCAGAGGGCTCGGCGGCGGCGCTTCCCTATTTTGTTTCTCAAGCTTCTTCGGTTTCGGTTAAATGGGTCGGAACCCGTTTCTGAACCATTTAAACCGAAACCAAATAAAACAATTTCACCGACCAAAAACCAATATGTAATCCAACCAAATTTAATACGTTAACCGAACCTAATTATACGCATGTATTTTTTTCCACATAATTTATGTTAAAGATTCGTTTTTTAAAATTTAAATTCAAGACGCATAAAGTATATATGCATCTTTTGGTATGAGATTTTAGATTAGTATGGACGAAAGTATGACAATCCCACTTCTTTATCGACATCGGAGATGGGGTTGAGTATAGGCCTACGAAAGAGGAATTAAGTCAAAACTCATAAGACATACCCAGGCCAAATTGGGTTTGGGTAGGGATGAGTTCACACTTCTCACGGAAATTCTCCAGATACCAAAATCAGCTTCCACTACTTCTAAAACTTTTTAGAATAAAATAATAATGTATGTTCAAAATTATTGTAATTAAATAAAGAAAATTTTATAAATTATATTTAATATCTTTCACTTATATAAATATGTTCGTCCAAATTAAGTGTTGCATCTCTTGGCTACTCCATTCTTTCCTCGAAGGACTGTATAATTTAAAGCTTCAAGTTTTATAACGAAGGCGGGCTCGTATGCTAAAACGATATAATAAGAAGAGAGGCTCGTGTGCTGCCGGAAAGAAGAGAAGGAAGAAAAGGAAGAGGGGCCATTCATCTCCCCGTCATGTACGGGCAGCCCCGCCTTGATTGCTACATCGACCTGCCCCGCCATTGTGAAGTCTTGCAAAGGAGCGGCCCACCCCATCACCGAAAAGCGGAGCCTAACCATCTGGAAGCACTGCCCGACCACTACACCGCTATGTGCCGCCAAGGAAATCCATCAAGTTGCTACCTAGCCGAGATGATGTCGGCTGCCAAAGTTTAAAGACAAGTTGCCGATCATGCCTTGTCGGTGTAAAAGTGCTGCCGAAGCCGCGCCGTGGAGCCTTATCTTGCCAACAGAGGGAGCCCGCAGTCTTCCTACCGGTTGCTGTTCTATCTAGCCAAGGAGTGCTGGTATTTGGGAGCCCGTCAATACCACCAAGTAGCCCTTGCTTGAGCCTGTCAAAGCTGTTGAGCCGCTGCCCTAGTAAAGGGCGTTGCTTCCTCCCCGCCGTCTTGCCGAAGCCTTGTTGCCGTGCTGTTGTTGACTTGCTAGGGAAAGAAGGTATTGTTGCAGCTGTCTTGGAGTCTCGCTTGTCGTAGCCGGTTCGTACCAAGGAGAACCGTCGGATCCACGCCCCATAGCAAGAGCCTTGTTACTGCGTCGGTGTTGCTGTGGACGTGAAGATCTTCGCCGAGTTACTGTTGTGTCATGCTTTAAAGGCTCACTATCCATATCCTTGCCGGGTACCGTTATCAGGTAGAGAAAACCTTAGCACATCATTGGAGTTTGGTTTTGCTGGTCCACGGAGAGGACCTAGCCCTTCCCGAAGATCAATCTACAAACACTTACATGTATTATAAATCCTAATCAATAGCATAAAGGTACTTTTATATTTTGGGTAAGGCTCAACTTTATAGTTTCAGGCAAAAACTTAATTGTGTTGGCCAAACACAAGGGAATTACTATCTCTCTAGAACACACTTCCTCACTAACCCTCTATTCATACTCAATACTTTAATACAAGTCAAACTCCAATCGCTAATTTGCCCATTACTAAATAGGTTCAACGGCATGTGTGACCATCTACTAACTATTTGATCTATGTATGCTGGTTGTGATCCATGGATGTACTATCATGCAATCTGCACAATCTGATCATTGTGACCGTCCCATTTGAAGGTCATACTATCGTGTTCCCTGACTTTGTCCATGCGCATCACTATGAGACTGTCAATAATAGTGTCTGATCGTGTTATCTTGTAATATAATCTGACTCAAGGGTGTCAGGTCTAGACGATGGTTGCAAGAGAACTCGTGAAGTCAGATTCTATGCCATCTAATTAGGATAACCTCAGTTTTCCTAACTTTTTTCTGATTTGCTGATACCACTATAGCTATATCTTGTTCCCCAAATTTTGGCCTTATTAAGCTCCAAAAATTGTGACATGAAGTCGCCAGGTAAGGCTCAAAATCCTCCAATTAGCTATCCTTTGTAGGGCGAGGCAACTATTTAGCCATGGCTTAAGCTCTAACTGCTTCACTCGATCGACAGTTGAGCAATACACGAACGGCGGTAGTGCGTATTTGGTCGGTGGTAGTGTATCTCGGATGGGGGTTGTGCACCTCGGACGGTGGTTGTACAACTCAGTTGGCAGTTGTGTAACTCGGTTGGTGGTTGTGCAACTCGATCGATGGTTGTGCCCTCGATCGGCGGTTGTGCAGTTGATTGGTGATTGTGCACTCGATCGGCAGTTGTGCAACTTTGTGGGCAATAATGCTATCTAGGTGCTAAAAAGCTGATCCTGATCATATACATCGTAAATCCACTGTTGTCTCTGACATATCTTTGCTGCTAACAACTCAGCTCAGGTTGCAGCCATGCGTGTCTGATCTGGAGGGGTTTGGATCATGGTGCTGACACATATGATGGTAAATTTATGTTGAATCCACTCTAATCTCCTAAAATTTGGAATGACTACTTTCATTAGTGTTGACTAGCCCTCAAACGGTAACCACTGATTTGGTACCTTATCTCTGGTGGAATCCTGTCAAATATCTGATCTTGTAAGCAATTGTGGTCCTGATCTTTTCCTCATTATATCGAGACCTTTGTCTGGCAAAGAGAAGCCAAAACTGCTACCCGTAGGTCATAAACTAGTGGAAGAGGAGAAGGTGGTGAAGTGCCCATCAGACTGTCGATCTACCTCGCTACTCATCTTCATTCATCACTATCTTCTGGAAGTGGTCCATCTCATGTACCAACTAACTTACTAGTATCTCTATACTTCAAGCTCCTTACTGTTATCCCTTTTCTTTTTAACTCATTCCCACAATGTACACTATGTCCCATGAAAGCAGGACTAATGTGGTGACATACAAAACTCGAACACTTGGTCTGTAACACCCCGTTTCGGCTCACCCGTGAACCGACCCGGAAATGTCACCGGCGACCGAACCGTTCGCTAATCTACTGGGTTCGGTTAAGCCGACCCGGATCTGCCCTCGGTGTCTCAAGATGGAGATGCAAACATGAAATGCATGGATGGGATGCGTGGGTTCTAACGTAGTCCTACATGCCTGCTATGATGTACAAGCAAAGACAAGACAAAATAATAAATGAAAAAAACCAAAAGAAAATATATACTATTTTATAAAAATACAGTAACACATAATAATCTACCCTGACATTCAACCATTATCTCATTCATTTTTACCTGAGCCGAGTCTGTACTCCAAGGCTCCCTACTCATTCATATTTATCAGTTCGTTTCATAACAAGTAATTCACTCAAGCAAACACATCAAAATTATCGTTTACATAACAATAACACACCATCATTATACGTTACACGCGGCAGGTACATGTGTGCGCGGTTCCGTGCTGCTCCTCCGCAGTCCCGACAGCTTTCATCCTTCGCATTTCTCACCTACATATATATAGAAAAACCGTCAGTAACGAGTGTTACCGGCCCGGAAAATAACTAATATCAAACTGGCACAGGAGAGCAAACTCTCCTGTTGAATGAAAACCATATACTTCCTCAAGAACTCTCATCAGGGCACATACGGGAGCCGTCGCCCTCGGGTCGACAGCGTCCCCCTATCTTTCACATTCTCATGCCTCGGCCATTTCTCTATTGCTTCTCGCGTCAAATCTCATTCCTTTCCGCCCTCTGCACCTTCCATATTACTCCTGGCCTTGAGCACGAAGGCCGAGTACTCTCAGGCAGTCGCCTTCAGTACCCTTTGAAACCACAAGTCTAGACATGCGCTGCAATGTAGTACCCGTGAACCTCCACACTTCTCCGGGTTTGAGGAACTCAAAGGTGGAGTTGTCAGGATCCCTCGGGAATGAAACGGCCCGCACACCATTCCAGAGCCCACTGTCGACACACACGTGCCCGCTCGCGTAGCACGGTAGTCGGATTTCCCTCATTCAGTCTCTCACAAAAACACGAAAACTATACATATATATAGGTCTGGGTTGGGATTTATACAATAGGCCCGAAGGCAACGTGAGCTGGATCTGAAGTTCGAAAACAAACTCGAGGGATCTCATCCTCGAGGGTTATTAATCCGGAAAATCGTTGGCTAAATGGCCCGAGTTAAGTGGGATTCGATAAAACGCCACTTAACTCGTCCTGCACATAATAAATCAAATACACAAGAGAGTAGCGTAAATCAGAGAACGAGTCCTAAACGGACCTGGTAGAAGCTCCAAACGGGTCTACGCGCCTAGGCGGCGAGCTCCTACACCGTACCTACACAATCAAGCTAAAAACTAACGCCCGCATGATGAATCACACATCCTATAGCATGCACACACAATCAACACAATCACGCATCAATCAACACACATCAACCTATATCAATTCTAGCAAGTCTACTTAGGCTAGTTTGCATTAGATCATGATCATTACCTAATAACCCTAATTAGTTTCATAACTTCTATTTTTTAACACCACACAATTCCACAAATTTCATATTTTATTCTAAATCAAATCCACATTTATATAAGTAATTACAATGCACAATTCATCAATCATAGCATGCAAATTCTAATAATCAATACTTTCAATTAATTAAGTTAAAATAAATTATACCTCGCGTCTAGGGTTGCTAATTGAGCGAGCCAGCTCGTGAGCATTTAGCGTTCGGCTCGGCTTGACTCGACTCGAAACTCGACATTTAAATGCTCGACTCAAACTCGACTCGAACTCGAATCTTACGAGCCAAGCTTGAGCAACGTCATGTTCGACTCGACTCGACTCGGTTATAACTTGAACTCGACTCGATAAAATAATATAATAATATAGTCTTTATAATATAATATATTATATTATATTATATTATATTATATTATATTATATTATATATATATATATGTAATATAATAACAAAGAAGCAAGATAGTTGAGATGGTAAGTATTCACCTTGATGACTTCAAGGTTGTGGGTTCAAACCACATTAGCCTTATTTTTTTAAGTGAAGTACTTTTGACTTTTAATCGAGCTGGTTTCGAGCTAACAAACGAGCTGGCGAACGAGCTCATAAAAATTAAGCAGTTTAAGTATATTCGAGCTCGAGCTGAACACATAAATGATATTCGAGTCGAACTTGAGCATGTATGTCCAAAACTCATTCGATCTCGAGTCGAATTCGAACGAGTTTCGAACTATTCGAGCCGAGCTCGAACACATGTTTAGCTCAGCTCGCTCGCTCAATTAGCACCCCTACTCGCGTCGTCGAAAATCGGCGACGGCTAGGGTTTCTATTTCGCGGCTCGAAACTCAAATTCGGCACCTAGCGGCGTCCGAAGTCCGATTAGATTGGACCAGGTGCGTTCGGCGGATGATCCGGCGAATTTCCCACGAATCCAATTTTCCGGCGGTTTTCCGGCGAGTGTCAGCGGATTCCGGCGGTTTTCCGGCAAGGATTCGGGATGGGGCAATCAGGGGGTCTATCAGCACCAGCTTGACGAGCTTGGTCTGATGGCGGTGTCAAACAGAGCAACCAAGGCAGCGATGGCCGTCGACGACGGTGTTGAAAATGGGCGGCGGCGGCGGTGTGCTCCGATCGGGGCTCCGGCCGGCCTCGACGGCGGTCGGGAGGATGGGGGAAACGTCGGCAATGGCGAGGGGTGCTCGTCAGGGTCACACCGGCGATAGAGAGGCCTGGACGGCGGCGGAATCCGACTCGAAGTGGCGGCAGCCGAGGTGGTTTCGTGGGGTGATTCCGGCGTCGTGGCGGCGAGACGGTGGCCAGGGTGGGTCGTGGCGGCACGGCGACGGCACGACGGGGCGAGGCGGCGTTGATCGGCGACAGCACGGTGTCGGCAGCGGCGGCGGCGAGAACACACAATGACGGCGGCGCGGCTAGAGTTTGGACGGGGAAGATGTCGGGAGGGAGAAAAACATGGCTAGTGGCAAACTTGTAATTTAGTATTGACTCGATTCCGACTCGAGTCAAAATAATAACTTGTAAAACCCGTGACTCGAGTCAGAGTTTTACGGGAGTGAACCAGTCGGTTCAACTGTCGGTTCGAGTCGAGTCAGCTTCATGGACCGCGAGCTGAGTTGAGGCCAGCTGTGAGTTATGAGCGATGAGAGTCATGTATGCTCAAGTGTACGATGATAACGCCTAAAAGAGGATGAAAAATGGGTTATCGAGTATATGGAGGTATGCAGTATTGATTGTTATTTTTATTTGATCGTAGAATATTTTTAGGGCCGAATGACGAGTTAGGACGCGTTTGATTATATTCGGGTCGGTTATTAGTTATAGAGCATGTCATTTGGATGTTGTTGTGTTTGTTTTATTTTATGGGATTTTTCCATATTTTTCTAGATTTTTTTAGAATTTATTACGAACTAGTTATTATTTTGACTCGAGTAGGAATCGAGTCAATACTTATTTATGAAAATGCCATCGCACGCTACTTCTTCTTCCTCCGACCATTCTCATCCAAACCCTCGCCGCCGCCACTGCCGCGTGCTGCCGCCGCCGCCGCCGCCGCCGCACTGCCGCCAATCGACGCCGCCCCGCCCTGCCGTGAAGTCGCCGTGCTGCCACGACCCACCCCGGCCACTGCCTCGCCGCCACGACGCCGGATTTGCCCCACGAACCGCGACGCTCCGCCCGTCGATTTGCCGCCATCCGGGCCGCGCTGCCGCCGCCGTGACCCCGAGGACCACCCCCTTGACCTTCCTGACGTTTCCCCCACCATCCCGAGCGTCGTCGAGGCCGGCCGGAGCCCCGATCGGAGCACGTCGCCGCCGCCGCCCATTTTCGACGCCGCCGTCGACGGCCATCGCCGCCTCGGTTGCTCTGTTTGACACCGCCATTGGACCGAGCTCGTCGAGCTGGTGCCGATAGACCCCCTGATAGCCCCGTCCCGAATCATAACCGGAAAACCGTCCGAATCCGCCGAAAAACCGCTGACATTCGCCGGAAAACCGCTGGAAAATTGGATTCGTGGGAAATTCGCCGGATCATCCGCCGAACGCACCCGGTCCAATCTGATCTGACTTTGGACGCCGCTAGGTGCCGAATTCGAGTTTCGAGCCACGAAACGGAAACCCTAGCCGTCGCCGATTTTCGACGACGCGAGGTATAATTTATTTTAATTTAATTATTTGAAAGTTTTTATTATTAGAATTGCATGCTAGGATTGGTGAATTGCGTGTTTGTTCGTCCAAATTTTTCACCGCACCCCTCGGCTCAATCATGACGGTTAACCCAGCCAGTCGTGGTTGAACCCGTGGTTATGCCTAATTTAATAGAAATGAGATACGTGAGATTTATTCGGAAGGAGGGAAAGGGGTCCACGAGATTGAAGAAGACGAAGTGGAGGAAGACGAAGTCATTGCTGCCATTGAAGAAGACGAAGTGGAGGAAGACGAAGTCATTGCTGCCATTGAAGAAGACGAAGTGGAGGAAGACGAAGTTGTTGCTACTTGCGGGTCGATTCACGGGTGAGCCGAAACGGGGTGTTACATAACTAGTTCGTAATAAAATCTAAAAAAATCTAGAAAAATATGGAAAAATTCCATAAACTAAAACAAACACAACAACATCCAAATGACATGCTCTATAACTACTAACCCACCCGAATATAATCCAACGCGTCCTAATGCGTTATTCGGCCTAACACTATTTCTCTGATCAAACATATAAAAAGAAAAAAATATTACATACTTTCATATATTCTGATAACTCATTCCTCACCATCTTCTCGACGTTATCATCATATATTCTGGTACACCGAATCTAGTATAAGATGAGATTTTATACTTATTCTACCTCTGCTAGTACTACAACATGCCCTACTCACATCTAACTGACCAACAATCTGATATCATGATAAAAATCCATAGAAATGACCTGTCAACTCAACTAAGGCCAATTCCACATATTTCTGATCAAATCTTGAATACACTATTATGCAACTAACTTATGAAAAAATCTGCATGTAAAAAAATAAACAAAAACATACCTGCCAGCTAGACTTAGAGCAATCTTTGCACACATATCACTTATAAAAGTATCTTATATCTTAATCGACGGAGAGTCGCTCTGATACTAATTTGTAATACCCCAAATCAGGTTCACACTCGTAAACCGAACTGGCATGTTACGGCCCCGGTTAGGTCGGCTAACGCGAAACCAACTTGTGTGGATCTAATCTCGATGTTTTAAGATGAAGATATGACTCACCATGCATGGATGAATGCACAATACCCTAACATGATACTACATAGATGACATGTAAACTAATTTACACACTAATACAATTATGATAAAAATTAATAAAAATTCTGAAATAAAGCGGACAGAGCCTCTCCTAAAAGTGCAATTTAGGGCCACCCTGTCAAAATAATATATATATATATATGTTTGTACATATTTATCCAAAAAATATTTATATTTATCCGGTTATATGGATAATATTTATCCAATTATGTGACAGTACTCAGCCACTTACGTGGATGACTTCCTGTATATTACAAGAGAATTGGTCATACGATTTCAAAACTGCCAGAGAAAGAATTGCCAGAGGAAGAGGTAGACATTGTTCTACAGCCGTTAGAGGAAATCTCTCAGTCAGGAGTTATCCTAATTCTATAAAAGTCGGGTGTTATTGCTGAAGCAAGGGGGGCTCGTACGCTAAAGGAAAAGAATTTTGCCAGACAAAAGAAAAGCCGAGGGAGGAACCCCTCACCGGAGATGCTCCAGTGACCCTCCCCGACATCCGATCACTACCCCGTCACGGCCATGAATCCTTGCCCAAGATCCAAACTTTCCACTTGCCAGAGCCACCGGTGAAGGAGTCGTGTTGCTTTGAAGTGTTGTCAAGTGCTACCAAGATCGCCACATCCCCGGAGTCCAGCCCCATTGTTGTTGTGCAGCCTCGCCGAAATCCTCATTGAGCCAAGAATTCCAGAAGAATTGTTGCCGCTGCATGACCATCATAAAAATAGAGGAGAAGCAAGGAGTTGCTATCGTCCAGACCAAAGCCGACAACAAAAACTGCTCTTTGCCGAAGTTACCGCAATGCTAATGCTGCCTCGCTGCAACAGATTTAAACCAAAAGAAGTTTTGTTTGTTTATAATTTTGCAGGGCTCGGATGAAGAGGACGTCTGTTGCTGCTATCCTGCTTGGAGTTGCTGCTCTATTCCTTGCCGCCACCTTACGGTTGGATCGCCAGAAAAGATAGAGCCCTCCTCATCACTGTGAAGGAGTCACTGCATCGCCCTGAAGGAGTCATAGGAAAGTGCCCTTCCTTCACCTGATCACTGTTTTGGAATTTAGTTGCAGCTGCCAAGGAAAGGAGTCCCTATTCGTCGTTCCATACTTCTTGGATTTTTTCCACCCAGTTCCGGTCATTCCCGGCCCCGTCGTGAGGTTCAAAGTGAAGACGGAGAAGTGATCTACAAACCCAAACTGAGATTCGCCGGAGTTCGTTGCCGAGGTCGCTGAAAAAACATCAGGAAGCGAGGAAGTTGCTAGCCGGAAAAGCAGAAAATAGAGCAACAAAGGTCTGATTTCGCTAATTTTTCCCGACCAACACCGGTCGCTCCTGGCCCCGTCATGAGGTTCAGAGTGAAGACGGAGGAGTGGTCTAGAAACCCAAAGTGAGTTTCGCCAAAGTTTGTCGTTGTAGCCACCGGGAAAAATTGGGAAGTGAGGAAGTTGCTGGCCGGAAAAGCATAAAATAGAGTAGAAAACACTGGATTTCTTGGATTTTTCCGACCAGCGCCGGTCATTCCCAACCCTTCCATTATGATCAAGTGAAGGTGGAGAAGTGATCTACAAACCCAAGCCGAGAGCCGCCAAAGATCGTCGCTGAGGTCGCCGGAAAAAATCGAGAAGTGACCGAGCGTAACACAAAATTGCAGAAAAGTGTCTAACTTTCCTGCATCCGACCGACCGACCGGAGCCGCCGCTGACCGTCGGAGCACCGCCATGATATTCACCATTCTGTGATCTACAGTTCTGGGTAATCTCCGCCACCTTCAACTGCCGGAAAACCGCCGCCGAAGTCACCAAAACCACCATTGTACCGCCGCTGCAGCCGGGTTGTTGAACCCGTTTACCGCTGACTGCATCCGCTTTTGTCGTATCTGAGACCAAATCCTTCTTCCCAGTCCGCGTCCGCGAAGCAAGACCGTGATCAGTTACGAAACCGCGACCCGGATTGGAGCTGGTGTACTGTACACCACCCGTAGACCGGCGCACACAGAAAAGGGAAGCCGACGCACGCCACCAGGTACGGTCTAGAACCAGCCCAAAATGGCCCGGTTCAATCCATTAACACTCCGAAAATAATTTGAAGGCCTTCCCGACCTTGGATCAAGGCGAAACTTGGTACCCCAAGATTTTTGGATGCTCTGGACGCAGTGGTGGGATTATTTTAAAGATTTGGCATTGGAGTCAAAGATCTTAGGTGAATTGATTTACAAGCGGCAAAAATTCACTGTTTTGTCTAACTTGTAAAAATCAAAGGAGAAATAGTGGATTGTGAGTATTAATCTCACCGTGGACTGACTTAGGGATTCAAGTTGAACCCTAAAAAACCACGTAAAAAATTTCATGTGTGTCATTTCATGTGTTTGTAATATTTTCTATTTCTATCGCATTATCTCTTTGAGCGGCAAGGGCGCCTCAGTCCTACCGAACCTTTAAACCTGAATTACACTAAAGAACCGATTCGAGGGCGCGGACGATCCAACGCTCAAACAATATATATATATATATATATATATATATATATATATATATATATATATATATATATAACATATGCGAATAGACATTTATATATCAAACAAATTCATTCACACTGAATCTAATTTGTTGTAAACTTATTTTGAAGCTTGGGTCTCAACCCACCTAAGCAATCTATTTACATTTCACATCAAATCATCATGTATTAGCCTTTAATCACATCAAATCATCATGTCTTAATATTTAATCATGTCATTTTTAATATAATAGCATCATAAATAAAATATTAACCACTCTATCAACTGACATGTGTGCAAACAATATCAGAGCTCCTCCGTTCAGACTGGCACATCCAACTCGTGATTATCACCTATATATAGTATAAAAAAATGTCAGTAA
>JAURVB010014601.1:0-13935 GCA_033002965.1 Piper betle | reverse complement strand
ACGACCACCCATTTTTCCAGAGATTTTCCCTCCCCACTGCGCTCTTGCCCCGCGCTACCCTCCACCACCACCCCATCTGCCACCGCGCCCCCCACCGGCCCCTCCCCCCACCTGCCCTGTTTCCCCACCGCCCCATCCACCACCGCCCCCTGCCCGGCAGGCCCCTCCCCCCACCTATTCGGTTTCCCCCTGCCCCCTCTGTCGCCCCCCTTCCGCCGCCTCGCCCTCGCCCACCCCTGCCGGCCCAGCCCTCCCCCCACCTGCCCTGTGTTCCCCCACCCCGCCTCGGTTCCCCGCCCCCACGCTGCCTATTTCGCCCCACCCCGCTGTGCGCCGCCGCCCGCCCCCTACCCTATTTGCCACCACTCCCCCCGCCGTCGCCCTGGCCATCAGGCCGAAGGCTCCTCCCTGCGCGTCTGCTGCCCTGGCCACCTCCACGCTGGCGTCACCTACATCACCACCGGCGGTTGGACTGACAAAACACATGGGAAGGAAGGAGCGATGGACGAATTTCATAATAAAAATTTAGGCTCGTTCCCGACTCCGAGTCAAAATTCCATCAAATAAATTTTAAAAATATAGTGTAATAAAATAAGAAAACTTGACTCGTAGAAGCTCGTGTCAGTTTTATGAAATAAAATTTTAAAAATAAAATAACATAAAATAAAAACTTGACTGGTTCCTTACTCCGAGTTAAAATTAATATTAAAAAATTAATTTTTTTTAATATTGACTCGAATCAGAAGTGAGTCAAGTCTGTGTTACATGTTTATTTTATCCGTTAAAATTTATTTGCATGTGACTCGAGTCGGGGGGATTAGTCAGGTCGTTATTTTATGTTATTTTTATTTTAAAATTTTATTTTATAATATTTACTCGAATCGAGAGTGAGTCAAATTTTCAATTTTATTATATTTTTATTTTTAAAATTTATTTTATGATTTTGACTCGAGTCAGGAGCGAGGCAAGTTTTTATTTATGTTATTTTATTTTAAAATTTTATTTCATAAAATTGACTCGAGTCACGAGTCAAGTTTTATTTTATATTTTATTTTTAAAATTTATTTCATAAATTTGACTCAGAGTTAGGAGCGAGTCAAATTTTTATTGCGAAATTGCCATCGCTCCTTCCTTCCCCGTGTGAGGGTACACAGGAGCGGGTGGGAGGGCTGTGAGCAGGGCAGGCGGGGCGGGTGGCGGAAGGGCGGCGGCGGCGGAGGGCAGCGAAACCGGGCAGGTGTGAGGAGAGCCTGCGGGCAGGGTGCGGCAGCAGATGGGGCAGGGGGACAGAGCAGATCCTGGGGAGGGCCTGCGGACAGAGCGCTGGGGCGGACAGAGCAGCTGTGGCAGAGCGGGCGACAGCAGGCAGGTGGCAGTGGAGGAGGAAAATTGGTGGCCGTTGGTTTCGATCCAACAGCCACCAAAAATGTGTGGCATATGTACTGCCAAAACATGGCGGCGCATAACGAGCAACCCCTATATATATATATATATATATATATATATATATATATATATATATATATATATATATACACACACAAAAATGCTGCAATGCGCTGCAGTATTTTTCACGCATTGCAGCTCATGGCCCATGGGCCGTTGGATGAATCCAACGGCCAGCAGTCCTAAGCTCACCCCGTGACCAGTTAGACGCCGCAGATCCAGCCGACCCAGCCCCCCGTCCGCCTGCCCGCCGCCCGTCCGACCCTACCCGCCGCCGCACGACGGTCACCGCCTTGGCCGGCCGCCTGGCCGCCCGCACCCGGCCGTGGCTCACCCGGCACGACTTGCCCACCCGACCCCTCCTGCCGCCCAGCGGCCAACTCCCCACCGCGACGGACCACCCCCGCCACCCCGTCGCGGCCCGCCGCCCCTCTGCGGCGGCCCCTCAAGCCGCTTGCGGACGGCTTGGGGTGTAACACCCCAAATCCAGTCCACTCTCGTGAACCGAACCGACATGTTACAGGCCCCGGTTAGGTTGGCTAACCCGAACCTAACTCATGCGGATCCAATCTCGGCGTCTTAAGATGAAGATACGACTCGCAATGCATTGATGAATATACAACCCTAACGTGGTACTACATGAATGACATGCAATTCAAGCACACACCAATACCATTACGATTAAACTCAATAAAAATTCTAAAATAAAACGGACAGAATTTCCCCTAAAAGTGCAATTAGGATCCACCCTGTCAAAACAATACATACCAATATATATGCATATATCAATAATTTTAATCACACATAATCTAATATACTGTATATTCATTATAGAACTTGGGCCATACTTCTGCTGCGCACTCTGATCACATCTCACCTCTTATCATCATATCTTAGCTTTTCATCATGTCATAACATTATCTCGTTGCGTTTAATCATATCCTATCATGTCTTAGTATTTCACATCATTCACAATATGATAGCATCATCAATAAAATATAAACACTCAATCGACTAACATGTGTGCAAGTGACAACAATGCTCCTCCGTCCAAGCTGGCTCCTTCAACTCGTGATTATTACCTACATATAGTATAAAAACACGTCAGTAACAAGTGTTACTGGTCCGGAAAATAAAATAACTATAACAAGCTGGCTATGAGAGCAAACTCTCATATGAAAGAAAACATCATACTCCACGTGAACACTCTGAAGGGCACTACTGAGGAGCCACTGGACTGCAGACCCGGTAGCATCCCGAACTTACTGATCTGCTGCTGGTACTGTGCCGCTCTCGACACTTCTTTTTCAGTACTTCTCGTGAAACTTTATCCTAAGCCCTCTCCTTACCTCCATATTTCTCCTGGCCTTGAGCACGAAGGCCGAGTACTCTCAGGCAGTCGCCTTTAGTACCCTTTGAACCACAAGTCCGGACATGCGCTGTACTAAACAGTACCCGTAAACCTCCACGTTCTCCGGGTGTGAGGAACTCAAACGCGGAGTTGTCAAGATCCCTCGGGAATGGAACAGTCCGCTGGCACTAATCCAGAGCCCGCTTTGACTGTCACGGCATCCTCTGCATGGTACGTGCAGTCGATTTCTCCATCTCTCGTCTCACAGAAACGCGAAAACTATATATATATAGTATAGGCTTGGGTAGGGAGTTATATAATAGGCCCGAAGGCAACTTTTGGTGGATCTTGTTTTCGAAATCAACCTCGAGGGATCTCATCCTCGAGGGGTTATTAATCCGGAAAATGTTCGGTTAAATGGCCCGAGTTAAGTGGGATCCGATAAAACGCCACTTAACCCGTCCTGTAGGCAATAAATTAAACATACAATAGAAAAGAGTAAATCAGAGACGAGTCCTAAACGGACCTGGTAGAAGCTCCAAGCGTGTCATCGCGCCTAGGCGGCGAGCTCCTACTCCGTACCTACACATCAAAACTAAATACTAACGCCCGCTAACTAAATGATGCATTAAACTCAATAAACATCAATCACAATCAATAATCATAAATATGAAAATAATTCTAACTCATCCTATTCCTACCAATTTTATTGTATTTTTCCTAAGTTACATTACTCGATTAGCATGCTCAACTCGATCTACCTCATTAGATCACTCCCTATTCATTCTCAATTAATTGCATCATGCAATCATCACTACACTCATACTCATACGTTTATCATGACAATTATTCAATTCTAGCATGTTATACTAACAATCATAATCAATTTTAAAGAAATCAATCGGAGGTAATTATACCTCACGTCGTCGGCAATCGGCGACGGCTAGGGTTCCGTCGCGCGTCTCGGAGCTCGAATTCGGCGCTCCTCGGCGTCCGATGTTCGATCGAGTCCAACTGGGTGAGCTCCGCGGAAGATCCGGTGAATTCCAGCGAATTCCAGAAATTCCAATTTTCCGGCGGTTTTCCGGCAGCTACTGGCGGCTTCCGAGTGGTTTTCCGGCGACAATCGCCGGCGGCGTCTACTAGCCGGAAAGTGGTCGTGTTGGGTACCCTCGGAACCGGCTCGGCGAGCCCGACTCATCTATGACATCAGCGTGGCCAATGGAGGCGGCGGCTCGCCGGAAAACGGTAAAACAGAGCCGGCGGCGATGGGTCGCTAGATCCGGCCGGCCACGGTGGCGACGGCCTCCGTTCCAGTCGGGGAAGGTCGCTGGAAGGCTGAGGGTGCTGAGGCGACCGACCGATCGCGGCGGCGCTGGTCGCCGGCGGCGGGATCGGCGACGAAGCGCAACGCGGGCGCGGCGTCGCGGCGTGGCTTCCTCGCGTCGCGGCGGTCCGATGGGGCCGGACCTGGTCGGGGCGGCAGGGCGACGCCGTGGCCGGGCTGGGCGGCGTCGATCGGCGGCCAGGCGGCGTCGGCCGTGGCGGCGGTGGCGCGCGAACAGGGGCGGCGCGGGCGAGGGTTTGGGGAAGAAGAAAGGAAAGGTCGAGGGTGTGTGTGGTGGCAAACTCGTAAATATTACTTGACTCGTCTCCGGCTCGAGTCAAGTATAATAACTAAGTCGTATTAAATCCTAAAAAAAATTCATAAAAATCGGGAAAAATCCCGTAAAATCAAACAACACCACAACATTATAATGATATGCTCTATGACTAACAACCCACCCAGACTGCCCGTAACGCGTCCTAACGCGATAAACGGCCTAATACTAATTCTACGATCCATTATATATAAAAATAATAAAAAAAATGACTGGCATACTCTTATATATCTGATAACTCATTCTGTTCTGCTGTGTTCATGACGTTATCATCATATACTTGGGTACGCATGACCCTCATAGCTCATACACGCGACCGGCATCGGCTCGGTACACGTGTTCTGAAACTGACTCAACTCGAAAAATAACGGTCGAACCGACCGGTTCTGAATATAAAACCCTAACTCGAATCGTGGGTTTTACATGGGGGGCCGCGACAGAGGGGCGAGTGGGCCGCGGCGGGGTGGCTGGGGTGGTCCGTCGAGGTGGGGAGTTGGTTTCGAATCGTGGGTTTTACATGGGGGGCCGCGACAGAGGGGCGAGTGGGCCGCGGCGGGGTGGCTGGGGTGGTCCGTCGAGGTGGGGAGTTGGTTGCGGGGCGGCAGGCGGGGTCGGGAGGGCAGATCGTGCCGGGTGAACCGCGGCTGGGTGGTGGGCGGCGGGCGGCTTTGGTCGTGGGCAGGCGGCTGGGTGGTGGTGGGTGGTGGGCGGCTTGCGGCTTTGGTCGGAGGGGACATCTGCTGGCGGGGGCTCGGCTGGGGCGAGGGGGCCGCGGCTACAGGGCGTGGGGAGGGCACCGACCGGGCTGCCGGGCGGGGGGCCGCCAGCTGGGGGTCGGGATGGGCGGGTGGGCTGTTAGACGGCGGCCAGGTGCACAGTCAGGCGGGCGGGGGGCGGCGGGCGGGTAGATGGGAGGCGACTAGGCGGGCGGGCGGGCAAGCGAGCGGGTAGGCGAGCGAGCAAGCGGGCGGGCGGCCAGGTGGGTCTAAGGCGGGTAAGGGGCGGGTCTGAATCTCCAGTAAAATCTGGGCCGCTGGATTGAAATCGAGCGGCCCAAATTTACTGCCCTTAGATGATGATCAGAAGGTTCAAATTCAATCCCAAAAAAAAAACACTGTTTCTGTAAACCCACGATTCGAGTTAGGGGTTTTATATTCAGAACCGGTCGGGTCGACCGTTATTTTTCGAGTTGAGTCAGTTTCAGGACACGTGTACCGAGCCGACGTCGGTCGCGTGTATGAGCTATGAGGGTCATGCGTACCCAAGTATATGATGATAACGTCATGAACACAGCAGAACAGAATGAGTTATCAGATATATGAGAGTATGCCAGTTAGTATTTTTTAATTTTATTTTTATATATAGTGGATCGTAGAATTAGTCTTAGGCCGCTTACCGCGTTAGGACGCGTTACGGGCAGTTTGGGTGGGTTGATAATTCTAGAGCATATCATTACGATGTTTGGTGTTGTTTGATTTTACGGGATTTTTCCTGATTTTTATGAATTTTTTTAGGATTTAATACGACTTAGTTATTATACTTGACTCGAGCCGGAGACGAGTCAAGTATTATTTACGAAATTGCCACCAGCCCTTTTCTTCCTCTTCCCCGACCTTTTCTTCCCCAGAACGTTGCCGCGCGCCGCCCCTGTTCGCGCGCCACCGCCGCCACGGCCGACGCCGCCCGGCCGCCGTTCGACGCCGCCCAGCCCAGCCACGGCGTCGCCATGCTGCCCCGACCAAGTCCGGCCCCAATCGGGCCGCCGTGACGCCGGAATCACCGTGCGTAGCGCCGCGGCAAGGTTTTGGTCGCGTCGCCGATCGCGCCGCCGCCGACCGTCGCCACCACGATCAGGTGGTCGGCTCGACGTCCTCGACCCCTCAGCTGCCTTCCCCGACTGGAACGGAGGCCGTCGCCACCGTGGCCGACCGGATCTAGCGACCCATCGCCGCCGGCCCTGTTTTAGCCAATTTCCGGCGAGCCACTGCCTCGGCCGACCACGTCGACCTCATAGATGAGTCGGGCTCGCCGAGCCGGTTCCGAGGGTACCCAACACGACCCCTTTCCGACCAGTAGACGCCGTAGGCGATGGTCGCCGGAAAACCACCGGAAGTCGCCGGAAAACCGCCAGTAGCTACCGGAAAACCGCCGAAAAATCGGAATTTCTGGAATTCGCCAGAATTCACCGGATCTTCCGCGGGGCTCACCCAGTGGAGCCCAATCGAGCTTCGGACGCCGATGAGCGCCGAATTTGAGCTCCGAGACGCGCGACGGAACCCTAGCCGTCGCCGATTGCCGACGACGTGAGGTATAATTACCTCCGATTGAGTTATTTAAAATTGATTATGATTGTTAGTATAACATGCTAGAATTGAATAATTGTCATGATAAATGTATGAGTATGAGTGTAGTGATGATTGTATGATGCAATTAATTGAGAATGAATAGTGAGTGATCTAATGAGGTAGACCGAGTTGAGCATGCTAATCGAGTAATGTAACTTAGGAAAAATATAATAAAATTGGTAGGAATAGGATGAGTTAGAATTATTTTCATATTTATGATTATTGATTGTGATTGATGTTTATTGAGTTTGATGCATCATGTAGTTAGCGGGCGTTATTATTTAGTTTTGATGTATAGGTACGGAGTAGGAGCTCGCCGCCTAGGCGCGATGACACGCTTGGAGCTTCTACCAGGTCCGTTTAGGACTCGTCTTGTTTTACGCTCTTCCATTGTATGTTTATTTTATTATTGCAGGGCGGGTTAAGTGGCGTTTTATCGGATCCCACTTAACTCGGGCCATTTAATCGAATATTTCCGGATTAATAACCCCTCGAGGATGAGATCCCTCGAGGATGATTTCGAAAACAAGATCCACCACAAGTTGCCTTCGGGCCTATTATATGAATCCCTTCCCAGGCCTATATATATAGTTTTATCGAGTTTTCAGTGAGACGAGAGATGGAGAAACCGACTGCACGTACCATGCAGAGGATGCCGTGACAGTCAAAGCGGGCTCTGGATTAGTGCCAGCGGACTGTTCCATTCCCGAGGGATCCTGACAACTCCGCGTTTGAGTTCCTCAGCACCCGGAGAACGTGGAGGCTTACGGGTACTGTCCAGTGCAGCGAATGCTCCGAACCTTGTGGTTCAAAGGGCACTAGAGTGCGACGTGCCTGAGAGTACTCGGCCTTACGTACCTCGTAGGCCAGGTAGACCTATGGACCCGCCAACGGAGAGGGCTTAGCGATAAGGTGTCATAGTGGATCGTACTGACAAAGAAGCGCTACGACTAGCACAGTACCAGCATGCAGTGAGTTGGGATGCTACCCGATCTGCAGCCACAGTGGCTACGCTATACAGAGATCAGATAGTCAGGTTACACGGCGTACCACGGGAGATCATATCAGACAGGGATCCGAGGTTCACATCGCGATTTTGGAAGGCTTTTCAGGCAGCTATGGGTACAGAATCGAGATTCAGCACAGCTTTCCATCCTCAAACAGATGGACAGACGGAAAGAACCATACAGACCCTGGAAGACTTGCTTCGCGCATGTATCCTAGATTTCGGAGGGAGTTGGGAAGAACACCTACCTTTGGTGGAATTCTCCTACAACAACAGCTATCAGGCCACGATTGGAATGGCACCGTTCGAAGCACTGTACGGCAGACCATGCAGATCCCCAGTGTGTTGGGTGCAGGGCAGCGAACCAGTGGTAGTTGGGCCAGAAATGATCCAGCAGACACAGGAGGTGGTAATGAGGATTAGAAGAAGAATGAGGTCAGCTCAAGATAGACAGAAGAGTTACGCAGACCAGCGCAGACGTGAGGTTCATTTCGCGTTAGGAGATCACGTTCTCCTGAAGGTCTCTCCGACTAAGGGAAACACGAGATTCGGGACGCGAGGGAAACTCAGTCCGCGCTATATCGGACCCTTTGACGTGATTGAGCGCATTGGACCAGTGGCATATAGGCTAGCATTGCCTCCTCACCTATCAGCGGTGCATGACGTCTTCCACGTGTCAATGTTGAAGAAGTACCACCCTGACAACTCTCATGTCATCAACTTCAAAGAGGTAGAGCTGCAACCAGACCTGACGTACCCAGAGGAAGCAGTCCAAATCGTGGACCGAAGAGTGAAGATTCTCCGAAGAAAAGAAGTTCCCTTAGTACGAGTGCAATGGACCCGACGAGGAGTTGAAGAAGCTACGTGGGAACGAGAAGACGAGATGAGGAAGCGATACCCGGAGTTGTTCGAGCAACCAGCTTCACGACCAGGCACTACGCCAACACGTACATTTAGATGAGGAACATGATGGAAACTTCCTTGGTTAAAATTTCGAGGACGAAATTTTTCTAAGGAGGGAAGGTTGTAAAACCCGTGACTCGAGTCAGAGTTTTACGGGAGTGAACCAGTCGGTTCGAGTCGAGTCAGCTTCATGGACCGCGAGCTGGGTTGAGGCCAGCTGTGAGTTATGAGCAATGAGGGTCATGTATGCTCAAGTGTATGATGATAACGCCTGAAAGATGATGAAAAAAATGGGTTATCAAGTATATGGAGGTATGCAGTATTGATTGTTATTTTTATTTGATCGAAGAATAGTTTTAGGCCGAATAACGAATTAGGACGCGTTTGACGATATTCGGGTGGGTTATTAGTTATAGAGCATGTCATTTGGATGTTATTGTGTTTGTTTTATTTTATAGAATTTTTCCATATTTTTCTAGATTTTTTTTAGAATTTATTACGAACTAGTTATTATTTTGACTCGAGTAGGAATCGAGTCAATACTTATTTACGAAACTGCCACTACAACACTTCTTCTTCTTCCCCGACCTTTTTTTTTCCAAAACCCAAACCCTCGCCGCCGCCCCTTGTGGTCGCCGCCGCCGCCGCTGCCGACGCCGTGCTGCCGCCAATCGACGCCGCCCCGCCCCGCCGTGAAGTCGCCGTGCCGCCACGACCCACCCCGGCCACTGCCTCGCCGCCACGACGCCGGATTTGCCCCACGAACCGCGACGCTCCGCCCGTCGATTCCGCCGCCGTTCGGCCGCCGTCGCCGCCGCTGCGACCACCAGTACCACCCCCTCGCCGTTGCCGACATTTCCCCCATCCTCCCGACCGCCGTCGAGGCCGGCCGGAGCCCCGATTGGAGAACGCCGCCGCCGCCGCCCGTTTTCAACGCCGCCGCCGACGGCCATCGCGGCCTCGGTTGCTCTGTTTGACACCGCCATCGGACCAAGCTCGTCGAGCTGGTGCCGATAGACCCCCTGATTGCCCCGTCCCGAATCGTCGCCGGAAAACCGTCGGAATCCGCCGGAAAACCGCCGATACTCGCCGGAAAACCGCCGGAACCGCCGGAAAATTGGATTCGAGGGAAGTTCGCCGGATCATCCGCCGAACGCACCCGGTCCAATCTGATCGGACTTCGGACGCCGCTAGGTGCCGAATTCGAGTTTCGAGCCGCGAAACGGAAACCCTAGCCGTCGCCGATTTTCGACGACGCGAGGTATAATTTATTTTAACTTAATTAATTGAAAGTATTGATTATTAGAATTTGCATGCTATGATTGATGAATTGTGCATTGTAATTACTTATATAAATGTGGATTTAATTTAGAATAAAATATGAAATTTGTGGAATTGTGTGGTGTTAAAAATAGAAGTTATGAAACTAATTAGGGTTATTAAGTAATAATCATGATCTAATGTAAACTAACCTAAGTAGACTTGTTAGAATTGATATAGGTTGATGTGTGACGGTTGATGTGTGATTGTGTTGATTGTGCGTGCATGGTATAGGATATGTGATTCATCATGCGGGCGTTAGTTTTTAGCTTGATTGTGTAGGTACGGTGTAGGAGCTCGCCGCCTAGGCGCGTGGACCCGTTTGGAGCTTCTACCAGGTCCGTTTAGGACTCGTTCTCTGTTTTACACTACTCTATTGTTTATTTGATTTATCATGTGCAGGACGAGTTAAGTGGCGTTTTATCGGATCCCACTTAACTCGGGCCATTTAGCCAACAGTTCTATTTCGGATTAATAACCCTCGAGGATGAGATCCCTCGAGTTTGTTTTCGAACTTCAGATCCAGCTCACGATGCCTTCGGGCCTATTGTATAAATCCCAACCCAGGCCTATATATATATAGTTTTCGTGTTTTCGGTGAGAGATGGAATGAGGGTTACTTGCGGCCACGTCTTCAGATAGGGCGTGTGCCCGGAAGAGCGGGCTCTGGAGCTGGGGAGAACCCACTTCGTTCCCGAAGGATCCGGACAACTCCACCTTTGAGTTCCTCAAACCCGGAGAAGTGTGGAGGTTTACGGGTACTGCATTGCAGCGCATGTCTAGACTTGTGGTTTCAAAGGGTACTGAAGGCGACTGCCTGAGAGTGCTCGGCCTTTGTGCTCAAGGCCAGGAGTAATATGGAAGGTGCAGAGGGCGGTAAGGAATGAAATTTGATGCGAGAAGCAATAGAGAAATGGCCAAGGTATGAGAATGAGAAAGATAGGGGGACGCTGTCGACCCGAGGGCGACGGCCCGACGGCGACGGCTCCCGTATGTGCCCTGATGAGAGTTCTTGAGGAAGTATATGGTTTTGATTCAACAGGAGAGTTTGCTCTCCTGTGCCAGATTGATATTAGTTATTTTCCGGGCCGGTAACACTCGTTACTGACGGTTTTTCTATATATATGTAGGTGAGGAATGCGAGCGATGAAAGCTGTCGGGACTGCGGAGGAGCAGCACGGAACCGCGCACACATGTACCTGCCGCGTGTAATGTATAATGATGGTTGTTTAATGCTGTGTGGATGATTATTACCATGTTTTTGTCTTGATGAATTACTTGTTATGAAACGAACTGATGAATATGAATGAGTAGGGAGCCTTGGAGTTCAGACTCGGCTCGGGTAAAAATGAATGAGATAATGATTTAATGTCATGGTAGATTATTATGTGTTATCGTATTTTCATAAAATATTATATATTTTCTTTTGGTTTCTCATTTATTATTTTGTCTTGTTTTTGCTTGTACATCACAGCATGCATGTAGGACCGCGTTAGAACCCTATCATTCTCATTTATGCATTTCATATTTGCATCTTCATCTTGAGACGCCGAGAGTAGATCCTGGTCGGCTTAACCGAATCTAGTAGATTAACGAACGGTTCGGTCGCCGGTGACATTTCCGGGTCGGTTCACGGGTGAGCCGAAACGGGGTGTTACAGTTGTGGTATCAGAGCCAACTCTTGGCATATTTTCTCTGATACCAGTTGTGGTATCAGAGCTAACTCTTGGTGATTAGGATGGTAGATGCATACAGGTTACATGTGTGCCGAAGCTGCTCCGAGCTGTTCCGACAGGTATTTTTCTGTTTTAATGTTTTTCATTGTAGATTTTCTTACAAATCGGCACTGTGACAGGCGAGTATACTAGAGCACGAACTACTAGCAGGATGGTCACACAGACCCGCCGGACACAGATCAGGAGTCCATCTCCTCCCATGCCCAGGCAGGACAGCCCTAGTCATGGTCACAGCGACACGGCTTCCAGTCGACCTAGGACCACTATGCCACCAGCAGAGATGAGTGTACCGGTATCAGCTAGTCGTCGCACAGAGAGCCATCGTCGAGACAGTCGACGCGACAGTCACCGCAGTGGGAGTAGTCGACAGGAAAGGGATGCTGCAATAGCTAGG
Organism: Piper betle; assembly: GCA_033002965.1. Classification (NCBI taxonomy): domain Eukaryota; kingdom Viridiplantae; phylum Streptophyta; class Magnoliopsida; order Piperales; family Piperaceae; genus Piper; species Piper betle. The sequence goes on along the minus strand of JAURVB010014601.1, from coordinate 1,773 downwards.
CTAGTTGAGGTTCAGATGCAAATGCAGCAGAATCAGGAGGAATTTAGGAAAGAGCTCAGACAGATAGCTCTATCAGTGGCTAGAGCAGAGAAGAGACCAGCCGTGGAAGAAGAGGCGCAAGGAGAGCCAGTAGCGCCCATGGGCCCTCCGCCGCCGCCTCCTCCACCGCTGCAACAGGGAGCTACCCCCGCAACAGCTCCTCTGGTTGCCCCACTTCAGGCAAGGATGAGACAGGACGCCAGTGGACCCGCGATCGCAGGTAGCGGGCAGACCGCTAGGGGAGTGGAGCAGTTGGAGGTGACAGTGTACCAGTTGGTACGGGATCACAGTTTCCCGATATGAGCAAGCAGAGGGATCAAACAGATCTGTAGACGTGAGGGGTTTGGAACTGTGGCAATATGAGAATTTGAACAAAATAGGGATCACAGTACCCCTCTCGAAAATTATGAACAAAATAGGGTAAAATACCATAAAATAAAATAATCCATTAGAATTTGATTATGTTGTGTTATGGTATTTTACCTATATTTGTTCATAATTTTTGGGATTGTATTTTGTAATAAATTGACTCGAGTCGAGACTCGAGTTAAATTTTTACTATAAAACTACCCCTGTCGGGTATCGAGTGCAGGATGTATTTCATCATATTTTATTATATTTTTTAAGATTTATTTCATAATATTAACACGAGTTGGGAAGGAAATGAGCAGGGGTAATTTTGTAATAAAAACTTTACTCGCTCCCAACATCGAGTCAATATTACGAAATAAATCCCAAAAACATAAAAAATACAGGAAAATATCATAACACAACATAATCAAATTCTAATGGATTATTTTATTTTATGGTATTTTACCCTATTTTGTTCATAATTTTTGAGAGGGTAATTTTGTAATAAAAACTTTACTCGTTCCCGACTCGAGTCAATATTACGAAATAAATCCCAAAAAATATTAAAAAATAAATTAAAATACCATAAGTTTTTATTACGAAATTATTTTATTTTATGGTATTTACTGTATTTTTATATATTTTTTAATTTATTTTATAATATTGACTCGAGTCGGTAGCGAGTAAACTTTTATTACGAAACTACCCCTCCCATTTCGTTCTCCCCTGCTCTGCCGCGCAATCGATCTCTTTTCGCCCTGTTTTGCCGCCCGCCGCCGGCCAGTGCCGTCGCCGCCTCGCCATCGCCTCCATTCCTTCCCCCTGTCCCTACCGTTTTCGTTCCCCGGCCGCCAGCTCCCGCCGTCAACCGCCCTCACGAACTTGCTCGGATTGGCCGCCCTCACGACAACTGCCTCGGCGAATTCGTGATCAATGGCTGGCGTAGGCGACGGCTTTGCGGACATCAGCGATGTGGTCGACGAAGGAAAAGTATTGAATCTTGGCAGGGCGTCGCGGTAGGCAGGCAGGGGCAGTGCTAGGGAGCGGGGTGGGCTGCAGCGAGGCGGGCCGGCGTCGCAGCTAGCATTACCACCAACCTCGACGGGGACGAGGGGGATGAAGGGCTGGAGCACGATGTCGGCGCCCTTGATGAGGCCGACGAAGACTCCGCCGGTGACGGCGGACTTGCCGGTGGACGCTGGAACGGAGAAAGGGAGGGTGGGGAGGAGAAACGGTGTTTTTTTGTGGGGATTGAATTTGAACCGTCTGATCATCATCTAAGGGCTGTAAACAACTTCTATCACAGCCAACTTAGCTGTACTCTAATACAACAATCTTCTCCTATATATATATATATATATATATATATCGTTTCAACGAACA
>JAURVB010014600.1:0-10693 GCA_033002965.1 Piper betle | reverse complement strand
ACCAAAGCCACACCAGTTACAAAAAAATTGAACCAACGAATTGGTTTACAGATATTATCTTTAATGAGCACACTACACTTCGAAAGTTACCCTTCAAAAGTTAAGATCGTGGTAAAGATAAGGTTTGTAGTTATATGTAAAATGATTAATGATTAAATTAAAATCAGTTAAAATAGTAAAACAGTTAGAAAGAGTCTTCTCCCATTGTCCTATCCTGTTAAATAAAAGTTTCACAATTTTTTGTTCAATTTAATTCGGATAGGTTAGTAAATATGTAACCATTTATAGTCCTAAAATGTTAGTGGTTGATATGGGTTTAATTCTTATTTGATAGCTCTCAAATTCAAGGCTTCAAGCAATAAAGTGCCCAAGTAGCGTGTATTAAACATACCCTTTATTAAATCCTGAGATAATTTACCCTCCCCCTCCCCCTCCCCTCTTCTATTTATAAGTGCCAAACATCTCTGCTTTAACGCCAATCCAAAGCTTGTCCCCTTGCCTTACCTCTCTCCCATTCCCTTTCTCTCCCCATTCTTTCCAAAGCTACGATTCCAATCAGTTTTTCAACGATGGGTGACAATGTATGTAAGATGCAGCAATGGCAAGAACGATCAAATTCTATAGAAGAGAATTCTGGTCGGAGGGCCGGTTCAAACACTTACAGGTGGAACATACTCTCGGGTACAAGTTTCAACAGCCAAACTTAGTGGAGGAAACGTAAACCCACCCCACCTATTTCAACCCGTTGAAAGAAGTGCCTTATGGGACTCAACCACATTGGAAGCGCCGCGCTCAATTGTGCTGTGACCAAATAGCTATTCCATTTATATCCTAATCATCTTCCTAACTTCTTATGTTAAGAAAGAAAAGCTTGCCCAAATTGCCATCCGCTAGGGGTACTAATCGAGCGAGCAAGCCGAGCTCAACTTGTGTCCGTACTTGGCTCGAATCGTTCGAAACTCGTTCGAACTCAACTCGAGATCGAACGAATTTTAAACATACATGCTCAAGTTCGACTCAAATATCTTTCATGTGTTCAAGCTCAATTCAAGCTAGAATACACTAAAATTGTGTAATTTTTCCGAACTCGAAACCGACTCGATTAAAAGTCAAAAACCCCTCACTTGAAAAATGTAATAAATGTGAATTGAACCCACAACTTTGAAGTCATCAACTTGAACACTTATCATCTCATCTATCTCATTTCTTTATTATTATATTGTATATATATATAAATTAATAAATAAAATATAATATAATAACTATATTATTATATTATTTTATCGAGTCGTGCTACGAGTCGAGTTTGAGTTATAACCGAGTCGAACACGGCCTTGCTCAAGCTCGACTCGTAAGATTCAAGTTTGAGTCGAATTCGAGCTCGAGCATTTAAATATCTAAGTTTTGAGTTAAGTCAAGCCAAGCCGAATACTAAATGCTCATGAACTGGCTCGCTCAATTAGCAACCCTATCGTCCGCCATGGTTTTTCTCGATACCTGTGTCACCAATTTCGTTCATTACCATCAAAGGTAATCATAAATGTTATCTATGTTTGTTGATAATTAAATTGCACTTAAGATGTATGTGTATTAGTCAAGCGTAGATATTTTTTAATCATATTATTAATATTGTTTCAATTAAATTCCACAAAATGATTAATTATTGTTTTTTAAATAATATAGTGTATAATTATTTCATTATCAACACAAAAAGTATGTTTTTTAAAACAATGATCATAAAAAACAAATAATTTTGATTTGAGTAATATTTCAATATTTAGATAAAAATTATCATTTAATTTTTTAATTCGTGTATGATTATATTTTAAGGTTTTCCTAACAATATATAACATTAAATAAATAAAAAGAAATCTTAGATTTTGTAAAAATCCTAAATTAAAAATAAAAATATGTACCCATCCTAAATCCTAAATTAAATATATTATTAAGTAACTTTATTTTGATTAGTATGATTATAAATGTATAATTAAGAATAACTTATCAATTTTTTTAAGAATCTTGATTTGGTAGAATTATCCATGTAAAGTTTTTCTAATAATAAATGATGATGATGATAATAATAACGATAAATAATAACCATCATTGTCATCTTCTTCTTTATTGGTTTATTTTATAGTGATATATGATTTGATAAAAAGATTAACTCCAATTTTTTGTTTCAATGTTATTGTCTCTGATTAACTTATTTTTATACAAAGATTCTTCCTCTTTTTCTTTTTTAATAGTTTATTTATAGTGATATGTAATTTGATAAAAAAAATTACTCCAACTTTTTTGTTCTAATTTTAATGTCTCCAAAAACCTTATTTTCATACAAAGATTAATGTTTTTTTTTATTGATTCAAAATATGCGATGCCTGACCATGAACCTGATTTGCCTAATTCCGCTGTCACTCATATTTAAATTATTATAAGTGACTCCGTAATTACATAAAGTGACTGTTTAATTATAATCATTTTGGAATATATTTGTTTCTACTTGTTAAGGTTCATTATCCTATTAAATGACCATGATTCTTCACACACAATTTATTTAGTATTTAACTTGAGCTTGAAGGTGGATAAGTTCATCAAGGCGATTGGTGAGCAGCCGTTGCATTCTGAAAACCAGCTTATTATCACCCCAAAGTTTCTACCAACTATTATTAAAGCTTTGATTGGTGCTGTTTTGGTGGACTCTGACAACTTCGACAAAAGTTTGCGAGGTATTTTCTACAATTAATACGATTAGTATGTAATTTTGTTTGGTTTGAAAAAGGCAAATTGTGAACACTAACTTAACTAATACTTAATTATGTTTTCTTAAACTCAATGCAGATTTGTGAGGAGCTACCAAAAGCCCATCATAGGGTCGGACGATAATATAACACCCATGAGAGAACTGACCGAGTGTCCAAACAAGGGGATGAAGCTCGCTGTCGTGGATTAGTGGTAGGAGAGAATGATTTTTCATATTACCATCATAGGTTGGCGCACCAAGGAGATGGCAAAGAACAAAGCAGCAAAAGAAGCACTTTCTACAGCGTATTATCAATGAACAAAGAGCTGTTGTGCTACTCACTAGGAAGATTTTGATTATAAATAATTAAAATTTTAATTCAAGTTGATGAAGAGGAAGGTTGGTTTGCATGACTATACCAAAATACGATTGGGTCCTGCAAAAAAATATGGTTCTTATAGTACGTTAAATAATGACTGGTAATCTTTATCAAATATAATAATATAGAACATAAATTTTATTTCTTTTTCTAACACTCTGATTCGAGCCTAAACCGAATGTCATATAACAAGTATCTTGACTGTAGGACAGCTACGTGCACATATAAACATGAAACTCACGTATACATGAACAAGATATCCACTAGTAAAAAAATGGCCTTCTGCCACTGCCACTGCCACTGTATGTTTGTAACCAGCAATTTGGGTGGTCAATTTGTAATTGACATGTGACGATGTCAAAATAGGTTATTATTACGACCGGCTTGCCACTGCACAAGCGTTGCAAAATGCTTTGACAATTTTAGCAACCGCACCAGTGACCACAGAATTGTAACCGTTGCAACTAGTCGCTGTTTGCGGTCATAAGCGACTAAATCAATTTTGCGACCCCCCTTCCGCTCACTAAGTGGTCTCTGTTTTAAAAAATACTGAAATCGCAGCCCAAATTACCTACACAGTATCAAATATTATAAAAAATTTTGTTAATAAACTATTTGCGATGGCACCGTGGTCAGTCGCATGTCCGGTCCCAAACTATGATAATATTTTACGTAAAAATATTTGCAACAGGCTTGTGATCTAAATCTAGTCGCAAACTATAATATCTAAGATTGGGCCAATTCAAATAGAATAGGTTACAATGGAAATTAAACCTTAGAAGAATCTGGAAGAGTCTCCCCTGCCACACCTACCAAAATCATATATCACAAAAATAATTCAATATTATGGCAAAAGGGTACATGACCATCACCCCATGCACTATGCACTGTTGCCACAAAGTGCTTAGGCATAAAAGACTAGGGTTATCTAGGCCACTATTTTCAATCTAATTATACCAACACATACATCACATAATACTCACAAGCAAATTATAATTATTCTTCAAAGTGAGGAGGCTAAGGACATCCAAATGAGATACATTGTACATTATAAAAGTCGGGAGAGTCATTTGATGTGTCCATCTTTGTGTCAAATTCATTGTTAGTGCAGAACAGATGTACCATAGACATGCTGCGCACAACCATCCAAGACGTGAAAATGTAAAGAAATACTTGGAGCCTTTCTTTTGCTGCCTGCATATTTTGGCACATCATGTTCTTTCCCCCCCCCAGGTAAAGCACATAATGCTGATCATGAACATAGGCAAAAGGATTATTATTCTTATTATGATTTTAAAAGCGAACAATGGCAAAAGGTTGTCACTCTGTTTCGATATTCCCAGTACAGTAACATGACATTGTTATCATATATGTTTCCATCAGTTTGTCCATATTCAAATGGCCTTATCTAACTTTTTTCCTTCCATTTGTGAAACGTAACGCCATTAGTTCTTGAAAAACCTGTAACATGGTGTAAGTTGAGCCAACTGGGAGTGCTGGAATTATTAAGATGATAATTGTTCTTCTACATGCACCATCCAGCATCATTCTAATGTAAACCAGGAGGATACAAGACTTTCAATTGGTTTTGATCGACTCTTACCTGCAGCTTATAAATAGTGATGTTTTCCCATCTTGATTCAATGTAGTAGCTCGCGTTTGCTTGAGTATACACTCCGCACTTGAAGTAAAGATCCCCAGGACCATGATCATTCGTCTCAAATTTCTGAACACCGTCAATAAAAAGCGTAACCTTCCCTCCATCGACGTTATAGATCAAGTTATACCTCATCCACTTGTCATACGCATCGGTCTCGATCAAGTCATATATATATTTATAGTACTTCAAGTACTATGCCCTCAACATGAAAGTGGTGGCACCGGATGCTGCTTCATGAATCTGTAAGATATTAGCTCCCGATGTCCCATTTAGGATGTACCCATATCCCTCAAATTGCCAGGTTCCAGAAGAGTAATCAAGACCTTTCATACAAGTAATAATAGGACCTTTTGGTTTTCACTTATAATAATTAATTAATGATGGTATAAATTCTCTTTTATATATATTTTGCATTAGCTAGAGAAGAAGATATAGGTAGTCGGAGATTAGAAAGATCAGGCCCTGACCCTGATTCGAATTTCAGTGCGCGACCAGATCTTGCTCTGTCGATCATGGGGTTTATCATCTACATAAACCAAAGCCTCCTTTCTCCATGTTTGTAGCTGTACCGACGATCTAGTGGCACATTGTAAGGTTTCTGTAGCTCAAAATTCCATTCTTTTAATGGCACTTTTGTGAATCCATCCATGGGATCGGGCGTTGCAATATGTTAGGCTATGTTGCTTGGCTACAAACAAGAATGCTAATGCTATTAGTCTTAGGCCCTTTGGGCCCCCAACCAAGCTCTGATACCACTTTAATCTTATTGAAGAACCAATAATCATGTCTTCTCCTCACAACAAACAATTTCTCTTTCTTCTCTCACATACACCAAAAATGTTTTCTCCTCACAATAAACAATTTCTCTTTCTTCTCTTACATACACCCAACCACCAATGGTGACCCTGTCCAAATCTTCAACCTAACTGGAACACACTCCAATTAGGAATATCATCAACACACTCCAATTAGGAATATCATTAACATCTAATTGGAACACACTCCAATTAGGAATATCATTAACATCTAATTGGAACACACTCCAATTAGGAATATCATTAACATCTAATTGGAACACACTCCAATTAGGAATACCATTAACATCTAATTGGAACACACTCAAATTAGGAATACACTCAATCTTCAATCTGCAACCTCTAACTGGAACACACTCTAATTAGGAATACCATTAACATCTAATTGGAACACACTCTAATTAAGAATACATTCAACCTCTAATTAAAACACACTCTAATTAGGAATACACTCAACCTCTAATTAAAACACACTTTAATTAGGAATACATTCAACCTTTAATTGGAACACCCTAATTAGGAATACACTTAACCTCTAACTAAAACACACTCTCCAATTAAGAATATACTCAACCTCTAACAAGAACACACTCCAATTAGAATACACTCAACCTCTAATTAAAGAAAAATAATCTAACTATAAAAACTCATGACTTTCAACCAATTAGGAATACACACAACCTCTAAATATTCTAACCAGGAAAACTCATGACTTTCAACCAAAGAACTAACCCTAATTAAGTAAACTTGTGAGAAGAGGACAAATATCTTATGAGAAGAGGCTCTTCCTCTTCTAAGAGAGAGGGAGTCACAAGAGGCTCTTCCTCTTCTAAGAGAGAGAGGAAAGTCTCACTGTACCACAATGAAACTAAATAACACACTCTTTAGTTGTACTCCATTAATTACACATGTACAACTACATATTTATAGATAATGGATACAAAATATTATATATGAGATACGACCAACCTCTTAATACAAAAAGTCAAATGCCAAATACTCTGTCTTCCACAATTCTACTCAAATTCCTACTCGTCTTTCACAATTCTACTCGAATTCCTCGTACCTTTTGGAATAAGTGTATGTCTTTACGATTCCCCATCTAGTTGCATGTCTCTCACATTCATCGTATGACAAGAGACTCCAACAATTCACCCCTCCCAAATCATATTAACACAAGGGTTGGTTCAGGATCCTTTACATGGGAAAGCGATACAACCCTTCCAATGTCCCCTTCTCGTCCTATGTGAAAACTCCTTGAAAAATCTTCCACTATACACCACTTGTTGAACACCAATTGAACTTAAAGCACTATTGTCGACCGCTTGTTGACTGCCATTACATGAGGAGGGAAATATTTTAACGCATCTCCCCTCCCAACTAATGTAGAATGTCCTCTATCTCTCCTGATTGGAACTCATAGCATATCTCTCATACTCGTATAGAAGAAACTCCTTTGCTAGCACTGTAGAAACTCCCATACTCGTATAGAAGAAACTCCTTTGCTAGCACCGTAGAAACTCCTTTGCTCGTACCGTCGAAAGGTCATCTTAAAAAAGCAACACACAAACCTCCACAGACCATGAACCACAGCTACACAAATTAAAGCTCTGATGCTACTTCTTGGGCCCTTTAAACCTTCAACCACTGCACAGGCCATGAACCACAGTTACACAAATCAAATTTATCAAACTTCTGGTGCCACTTCTTGAGCCATTTAGGCCCCAACTAAACTATGATACTATTGTTGGGCCCTTTGGGCCCCCAAAAGGGGACCTCTTTTAATCCAAAAGTTAATTTAAGGAATAAGGTTTTCCCATTACCCTATATATAAGTCACCAACATCATCCACGACCAATGTAGGATAAACTCAATCATTAGACAAAGCAAGGATGTGTTGTTCATTATCCGTAATGCTTAGCAAGTAGCTAGCTGGAAGATATGTGAGGTACTAGAGAATGATTATATGTTATGTAATTTATCGTGTCAATAAACTTGTAGACCGTGGCTCATTGAGGGAAAAATAAATATAAATATGATGAGAAAATTATAATATAATCGAGAGATGTGGGGTCGAACTTCTTGTTCACGTATATACGTCACTTTCTTTCTTCAATCTTGTGACCAAATATATAGTAATGATATACAGAATGTTGAAATGAATTTCATCTTACCCACAATAGTAGATCACCTGTTCGTTTGTTCTATAATTCTATTATCCAGTGGTGGTCCTGTCTTCCCATTTCTTATTAGTATTCATTATACACGAAAGTTGCTTCTCTTGTCTTGCTCAGTAAGGGACAAAACGGAGCAAACCTGTGATTGATGAGGATAGCCATCTTCAATTTTTTATGACCATCTCTCACTAAGAATTCATTTTGCATGACAGGTCTAACTAAGATGGTAGTCTACATTCACAAAGACTAAGTCTCAAAACATTATAACGTCCTTTCTTTTTTGGTGTTATTGCAGTAGTTGCCTAAAAGACACGAGTGTTCGGTGACTTGTTGTTTCGAAGTTGACGCAGCTTCGGATGATCAGATGCTATGGATGATCAGATGCTATGCTTGTCAATTTATGAAGAAGGAATCTAGACAACTTAATACTTCCATGAACTACGAGCTGCACCGTCTTAATCATCAACTGGTTTTCCTTCCTAACCTTATAAACAGCCAAAAATGATGTTCGACGATGCATCTCATGAGTCCTTTTTTTTGGCATGAAAATACCAGTCACCGTTTCACGGAAAATGTATATATGAGTGGCTTCAATTTTCACCTTCAATTCAGAACAATGTAATAGTTAAAATGAGAGCATGATTGAAACTGAATTTTCATCAATACATGAAAAATATATGTATGGATTGACATCTAATGGTTAACAATATCAGTCTGTTGTGACAATGTTGCTTCGACGAGGCTTAAATTTTGATCGTCAATGCATCTTTAACTGATCAACGGATTAACATCTCTTGGGACTTTGTTTACAGTGCAAGTTTCAACTATTTCGATACAGAGTCGGAGTAGTAGTTTTGAAGCCTTTGAGCCGAAATCGCCACTTCCTAGTGGTGAAAAACTTCAATATTGAGAGGCCAGCTTACGTTTATTTCATCGAAAAAGATAGCGATCATACAAAGCATTCAGCGTACATGACACTCCTAGCTACATACGTTCAAGTACTCATCATCAATAGGAATACATAAACTCATGATGATGACAATTACATTCTTCCCATACCAATTCAATCACATTTTTTAAGAACCTTAATCCCCTTCCAACGTGATTCCATATAGTAAGAAGCATTATCTTGCGCATAAACACCACATTTGAAGTAATGTGATGTCCCTCCTCTGCCTTCTACCTCCAACTTTAGATACCCATCTATGTATACTTGGAGTTTATTGGCGTCGACATTGTGGATGACATTGAGACGGAACCATTTGTCGTAAACACAAGGTAGCACCACTTGATTCTTGTAGTATTTGAGTGCATCATCATACACTCTAATCATCAGTGTTGTGGCATGGACAGCAGCTCCAAATACTTGCATTACGCAAACACCAGTCGTCCCACTTGGTACGAATCCATGCCCCTCAAATTGCCACACGCCAGACGAATAATCATAACCCTGAATCATTGATCAATTTGGACAGATAATCAAACCAGGCAAGATGAAATGACAAAAAAAAAAATTGTGAAAGATGATCATAACCATAAGCATATATTTATATTAACCATTCGAAGCATTTCTATATAAGATGGAAGTAATAAAATGATGTTTGATAGACGGTTTACTTTTATCATAATCTCGCTTCGAGGCAACGTGGGGCTGCCTAATGATAAGGGCTTGTCAGTTGAGAGGACCCAGAACTTGTGAACACCATCAATGAACCTATATCTTTTACTCACTGGTATATTATAAGGCTTGTGATGGAAGAAGTTTGTGTTGTTGAGTGGTAAGGACACAAACCCATGTGTTGGATCGCTTCCGTTCCATCCAGACACTTCACAAATGGATAAGAGGGCTAAGAAGCAAATTACCGAGAAAATGCTACTCATAACCATGTTGCGTGTTCCCCGCAGCAAGAAACTTGCAGAGGCAGTCTATATTAATATATTAACAAAAAGCAGAATAAGAATACGGGAGGAGCCAACTTGATAGGATATAATTAATAGCAAACATAGATTTAGCTCTAATCTTGCATTTAACTGTGAGTAATTGACAGGGTAGTGCTGCCGAGGGTGTAGAAGAAGAAATTAATACGATCTTACTATAATTCTTATCTCTGTAAGCGAACTGGTATTGCTAGTTGGCGAGTGAGGCTTGTCAGTTCTCAGGGGGCGCAGCTTATGAACACCACTAACAGAGCTGTATCTCTCTTCAAAATGCACATTGTAAGGCCATTGGATCTCCAAGTTTGATTCATTCAGTGGAAGCTCTTCGAATCCAACGAGGGGGATTCACGGGTTCCCACCCAATGGCGCCATTGATGGAGAGCAGTTGGAGTATTAGTAAGAGTGGGAGGAGAGGAGACAGAGGCAACTGCAGTCGATGTTGTTCTTAGTTTGAGAGATTTGTGTTGATTAGGAGAAGGAGGTGATTGTTGGGAAATATACTCCAGCGAAAACAAGCCAAAAATATTTCCCCTACTCGATGAAATGAATAGGAGACACCTAAGATAAAAATGGATGGAAACTTTCCTCCCAATTTAGAGAAAAGAAAACCAACCTACTCGATAAACTTTGATTAAGAAATCTCTTACAATCAAGTATCGAAATAAAATTTGAAAAAACTCTCCTAACTTAAATTAGATCAATAACAAGATCTGAAAGATACAATTCTTGAGAAATTGAGAAAAATATCATACACCTCAAATGAAAAAATGGATCCATTTCACACCCTGGATTACGACCCCACTTCAACTTGAAATGATGAAAAACTTCTCCAAACTCTCCCCTTTGTGAGTGAAACCACTCCACGTTATATGTGGAAAAACTCCACCCAATACATGTAGAAAATTCTACCAAAAGTGTGAAAAACTTCACCCTAATAAAAGTAGAAGCTCTACCCAAATATGGAAAACTCCACCTAAAAGAGTA